>APFE031579319.1:47549-137736 GCA_000404065.3 Pinus taeda | reverse complement strand
CTATCCAACTTGGTTCGTTTCTCCTTGGGAACATGTACATATGCATCACATCTAAATACCCTCAGATGTGAAAGAGAGGGTTTCTTACCATTCCATACCTCTTGTGGAGTCTTATCCTCCAACGCTGATGAAGATGACCTATTGACCAGGTAACATGCAGTATCCACCGCCTCTGCCCGGAATTCCTGTCCTAACCTGGCACCACTGGGCATGCTTCTTGCCCTTTTCATCAACGTCTTGTTCATTCTTTCTGCAACTCCATTTTGCTGAGGTGTATATGGAGTAGTATTCTGCCGTGCTATACCACACTTCTTGCATAATTCTTCAAATTCCTTACTGCAAAACTCTCCACCGTTATCTGTCCTCAGTACCTTCATCTTCTTCTCTGTCTAGTTTTCCACCAGAGCCTTAAATTATTTAAACCTGTCAAAGACTTTATATTTCTTCTTAAGGAAATATATCCATGTATTCCTTGAGAAGTCATCCATAAATGATACATAGTACACAGACTTACCAAGTGATGGAACCTTCACAGGTCCAAACACATCATTGTG
Organism: Pinus taeda; assembly: GCA_000404065.3. Lineage (NCBI taxonomy): Eukaryota > Viridiplantae > Streptophyta > Pinopsida > Pinales > Pinaceae > Pinus > Pinus taeda. The sequence continues at coordinate 137,182 of APFE031579319.1, read as the reverse complement.
CACAAGCTCTAATATTTGTTTCACCCTCTTACTTTCAGAGGGGAAACTCACCTGATTCTGCTTCCCATATACACAATTTTCACAGAAATGAAAATCTAGAGAGCTATTACTCATACCTTCTACCATACCTTTACCATGAAGTATTTGAAGGCCCTTCTATCCAATATGTCCAAGCCTTTGATGCCACAGCATGGTCCTCTCTCCAGAGACGACTAGATTTTCTGCTCCACCTTCAGGAACCACAGAACTGTTACACCCATCAACAATAGTGCTACCTTGTAGCTTGTACAGAGTTCCAGTCTGAACTCCCCACATCAATACCAGTGTTCCCCGAACCATCCTTCAATGATCTAGACTTAAACAGGAACGCAACAAATTACAGAGATAACCATATACACAAAGATGCAGTGGAAATAATACTTCATTTCATTAATGGAAAATACTGAAATATGCTTACAACCAGAAATGGAAATAAACCAGTTAAGGCAATGGCAGCTTATCTTTAAGAAGAGATGTGTGGCTACATGCCTCTGAACTGTGTTACAATGAGGCTCGAAGGCCTATTTATTGTTGAGAAACAATGGAAAAACCCTTCACATTCCAAAACCTGACCCTGGAAGATGAAACGCCAAATTGTGGGCCCCGTTTTTGGGTAAGTTGGTACATCAACTTCCGGGGGTCGCAAATTGGTCGTCTTATCTCCATTTGACGCGCATGATAGCCCGTTGGAAAGATCTCTCCGAGGACTACAACGGAAAAGACGATTTTTAAATAGAAAAATCGCTGGCGGTAGATTTCCCAAAAAACGTCGTTTAGGGCCTCAAAACGGCTCCGGAAGTTTAGGACCCGAAAAATTGCTAAAAATAGTAAACTGTGCTATAATTAAGGAAACTGAAAGAACTGAAAGAAGCACTAGAGGGGATCCACGTGAAATTAGCGGGTGGCCACCAATATCCACCTGGATCAGCTACAAATTAACAATCACACATGCTTAACTGAAATCTAACTCCTCCAACTCGAATTTACTGAGTAAACTATGTGACACAAGCCATGTCACACAAGTTAACATCATCCAAGTTGACTGCTAAAGTGAAAATTCAAATTTTCTCAATTTAATCAAGGCAAAATCAAATTGAGAATTTCTTACTGCATTTTTCAACACCTGATTCCTGATATTGGAAATATTGGTCTATGACAAACTCATTATATATAAATCATGGACTTGTACTAGCAACTCAAACTATTATGGGAAAGGTACTTTTGGAGAGGTTTGAGAAATAATAGGAAATTTTCATCTGCATTGATGAAGTTCAGAGGAAAGTTCATAAAATTGATTACAAGGTATCAATGTTAGAAAATAAAGTTGTAGATATGGAATTCTCCAATTTAGATGAATATTACATTGAAACATTCAACACCATACAAGTGGAATCTCCATCAAGTTAAAAATTTCACCTTGTTTGTATTTTCTTTTTATTTAGTAGGAAGGTTGTCATTCACATGCTACATAGGATTCAATTTTATGATATCATTTTAGACTTTGTTGGGGCCTCAGAGTCACACTATACCATGCTCTAGTGTAGAGCCTGGGAACATCTAAGTTTTATCTAATTTGATGTTGTTGACTTGATTTTCTATTGAAATTATGTGTATGAAATCATCTAGGGTTTATTCAGTCTTGCTAAATATATCTCTACATTATTTAGTTTTGACTATTCATGCATGTTTGTTCTTTGACTTCAAACTTAACAAGGAAAATAGAAATGATGAAAAATTACAATAAATTAAATCAGGGGGTTAATACTTTTTTGTTGTGAATGTTGTTTTTGTTAAATGTTTTATGAATTCTACCTTAAGTTTTTCTAATATTCTATGGGTTTATTTCAAATTTAAGTTTCATGCACTCTATTTTCCCCTCAAAAGTTGTCACAAAAAATACATAAGAATGATGAACCATTTTCAGCCATTTGAATCAAATTCTCGATCTCTGTGCATGTATATTTGTTTATATTGTGAATGCAGTGAAATTACTTATAATTCAACTGATATTTATTGCACATTTAGCACTGAACATCTCATACATTCTAACATTCACCATGAGTTTTCACAAGAAAGAACACATAATCATGAACAAATTTTAACCAACTCAAGTTTTGGTTTCTGGTTTAAATTTTAAATTTCTTTTGAGAATATAGGAAAAGGAAAATGTCAACCATTCAATATAGTCTTGTTGGGCATGATTTTCACTAGTTTTCAGTTAGAGCATTCATGAGTTTCGAGTTTGACATAAAGAAAAAAAATGGTTTGAAGAAGGAGAAAATGGACAATAGATCTTAACAAACTCAAATGAGCAATTAAGAATTCATTTAAGCCTATTAAAATAATATGGGTAATTGAGGATTAAGAATTCAACCACAAGACAATAGAACATTTTGAAATTTGAAATTTTGTTTAAAACCCATGTAAAGCTCATCAAAATAGCCAATATACTCTTCAACAATTATGATAAATTCTACAGAAATTAAAGAAAACAATCATATTGATTCAAAATTTACTTTAATTAGCAACCCCATTTCATGTTCATAACAAACCAGGTTTACAACATAATCTACCGTGAAAAATACTTGAAATTGTATTAGTATGTTGTAGAACTCAAAGTAAAAAAATGGGTTCTTATAATTACATGAGAAAGAAGAACTGACAACCCAAAACTCACTTCAGAATTCCTTTTTAGATAGATTCAAAAATACCAACAAATTCTAGAAATAATTTGACAGAGTTTCCCCTACGCCAAATAATTTCTCCCCCCATTACATCAAAATGAGGCCTATATTTAGGCACTCAAGACCCTATATGTACACCACTAGTGGTATTCATAAACCACAAGGAATCTTGCTCAAAATGACAACTTTATTATAACATAATTCTCTTAGAAGTTTCCTAAAAAATATGCTAGCTGTAGGGTGGTTCCCACTTGATTTGGCTGTATGGGATTTTATTTCTCTCTATTTCCTGTAAGTTGGGTATTCTTATATCTCTTTCCTATATGCTGGTTAGAATAGGCTCTACCTTGGTTAGGCTAGGGATGGTGCCAACCTTAGTTTTGTTGATGTGTGTGCCAGTGCCGATGGTTGAGTTTGGGCCTGCTGTAATTGTAAATGCCTAGAACTTGAGCCTACAGCTCAGGCTTGCCTTTGTTGATGATACCTATGACACTGGTGTATATCCACTCTGAATGAAAAACCTATATAGATCCAACATACCTTTCCATTCCTTGCCTAAGGGGACATCACACAACTGAACATCCAAAATTGTCCCTTCCAAGATTGTGACCATTCCATAATCAAATTTACCTTTCCCTTTGAAGATACTCTTTAGCATGAACAGAATTTCAAAATATTCTTCATACAAATTTACAATATCCTTCCCTTTTAATGGGTGGTCCTCCTCCCCAAAGCCTTTCTAATCTTCCTTAATATCATTTAGGCTTTTCATAAGGATTCTTTGGAATACAAATCCCCACGCACAACAAAGAATGGTCGGAACTTTCTCTTATATAAAACTTCACATCTTTCCTTAAAAATTTGTACTTCATTAGCCAATGCTTTTGATTTCTTTTCTGCCATTGTTATTAACTTTGTTTCCTCTTCATTTGGTCATCCCTAGCTACCAGTTGGGATCTATTGAGGTTTTTCTTTGATGACCTCCTCCTTGGACATATAGTTAAGAAAATCTATGATCACTTTGGCCTTGACCAAGGATTCTCTAATAATCCTCTTAAGTGCGCTCATTTCGTTATGGGCCACTCTGACAACTTCTATCTTCTCTTGGGTCAACTCCATGTGACCGTAATGTCTATCCACTATCTTCATTATCTTGTCCCAGATGATTCTTTTAGATGACTTACAAGAGGATATGGTTGGGTGCTTCCTTCTCACGACATCCAATTCAGCCTTAAATTTCTCATTTTTTTCTTGTGCTTATCACTTTCTCTTGATTCAAGAGAAGAGCTTGCAACTTCTTTGCATCCTTTGATACTGTCAGGGATTCCACCTTTCCAATCAACACATATGGGGTCTATTAAGACTACAAAGTCTCATATGTATTCTATTTCATTCCTTGGACCCGTTCCTACAGTAGTACAACTCAGGCCTTATATTCTTTATTCTTTGTGAGTTCCTCATGCAACTTAAGCTTCATATCTTGGCTGTCCTTTTCTACTATTACGAACCCAATTGTTTGTGTAGGATGTGCACCTGGAATCTTGAGTTTTTTCTTCATTGAGGTTGTGTCCCTATTTTTTTTCTCCAATACATCCTTATACTGCTTAAAATCCCTAGGGAATGTTGAAAAATGCAACAAGAAAATTAGGAATTGAATTAAACTAGGAATTAAATTGTAATTCTAATTCTCATAACAACTTGTAATAATTAACTAAGTTAATTTTAAGTTAATTTTACTTAGTTGGCTCAGTTAATTCGAGTTGGGAGTCTATCTAGAGTTATGTAGAGTGGTTCCTAAATTCTAGGGGCCCAATTGAGTTCTTTTGAGTTGTAATTATTTAATTCAATTTAACTGAGTTAAATTCAGTTAAATTAGTTCCAACTAATGGAGGAATTAGTGGGAGATCCAGTATTGGGGTGTATGATCTGGACTTAAACAGGAATGCAACAAATTACAGAGATAACCATAAACACAGATATGCAACAGAAATAATACTTCATTTCATTAATGTAAAATACCGAAATATGCTTACAAACAGTAATGGAAATAAACTAGCTAGGGCAATGGTAGCTTATCTCTGAGAAGAGATGTGGTGGCTACATGCCTCTGAAACTGTGTTACATGAGGCTCGAAGGCCTATTTATTGTTGAGAAATAATGGAAAACCCTTAACATTCCAAAACCTAACCCTAGAAGATGAAATGCCAAACTGTGGGCCTCGTTTGGGTAAATTGGTACATCAACTTCCTGGGGTCGTAACTTTGGCATACGATCTCCGTTTGACGGTACAATAGCTCGTTAGAAAGATCTATTCGAGCACTACCACTTTGGGAAGGGAAACATTGGTCTATGGACCCATGTTTCCCCCAGATTTCCCAAAAAACATCGTTTAGGGCCTCAAAACGGCTCCGGAAGTTCAGGACCTGAAAAACTGCTAAAAATAGTAAACTGTGCTACAATTTAGGAAACTAAAAAGCTGAAAGAAACAAAGGTGGGGGTCCAAGTGTATTTGGCAGGTGGCCACCAATATCCACCTGGATCATTCCTCCCCCCTTAGGAAGCAATGGTCCCCATTGCGTTGAGTTCCTCCATGAGATGAGGAAACTTCTGTTGAACTTGGTCCTTGGTGATCCACTTGCCCTGGTGAAGGAGTTGGCCTGCTTTGACAACTCGATACAGTTGGATATTCTGCTGGCAAGTGTGCTTGATCTGTGTTTCCATGATCCAATCAGTTGCAGCTTGTTTCATGCAATCTGGATTTAACTCTGTGGGTGTGAGTTATTCTACAATGTCAGATGTGTCTAGTAATGGTGGAAAGTATGGCCGAAGGCGGTCCACATTGAACACTGGGTGCAGGCCAAGGAATGGGGGAATGTTGAGCTCAAATGAATTGTCTCCCACAACGTTGGTAATGGTGTAAGGACCATATCGGAGTTGTCTGAGTTTCCGATAGGCTTTGGTAAGGCGTTCCTTTTGCAAATGCAACCAGACTTTGTCGCCCACTTGAAACTTGTGTGGCACCCGGTGTTGATCATGTCATTGCTTGTACTTAGCATTTGATTTCTCCAGAATGTCATGGACCGTTGGCGAATATGTTGGATGTGCTCAATGAAGCTGTTTGCCTTGTCTGTTTCAGACTGGACATGAGTTGAATATGCGTGAATAACTGTAAATGGCATGGCCACATCAATGAGACATAGTGGCTGGAATCCCAAGCCCACCTAAAAAGGGTTGTGGCCAGTTGAGCTATGGAGAGCCTAGTTGTAGCTGTACTGAACATAGGGGAGGCTCTCGTCCCATGTGCGTGGATGCTTTGAGTTGTACATGCACAAAATGTGTACGATAGTCCTGTTGACAACCTCTGTCTAGCCATCAGTTTGAGGATGGAAGGCTGTGGACTTAGTGAGTTTGGTGTCGAGCATCGACCAGAGACTGGACCAAAATGTATTGAGAAACCTGTTGTCCCGATCTGAGATGATAGACTGTGGGATCCCAATGTGTACCCACACTCGTTCAAAGAAGAGTTTAGCAGTGGCTTCTGCTGTGATATTCTTCTTGCAGGCAGTCATGATGGCCATTTTTTAGAACTTGTCGACGACCACAAAAACACAGTCATTTCCATGGTTAATGGAAGGAAGGCCTAACATGTAATACATGGAGATGGATTTCCAAGGTCGACTAGGGGTAGGCAGCGGGGTATAGAGGCCTTGCTTCTTAATGGTCGATTTGGCAATGGCACGGGCATTGCATGATCTGATGTACTTCCCGACATCCCATCGAACATTCGGCCAATAGAAATACTTCTGCAGTACTGCCACTATTTTCTTGACCCCGAAATGTCCAACAACCCGATTGTAGTGTGCTTCCCAAATCATCTTGGCACGCTCGCTTGAAGGAACACAAAGGTGACCCAGGTGGCATAACAGGGCATCTTGGAGGTGAAAATATGGAACATGCTGATCCTTCAAGACTATCTAGTATGTGTGGCCGAATTCTGGGTCGCTTTTGTAGAGACGTGGCCAATCAGAAGTCTCGTGCCCACAAGAGTTGAGCACAGTGGTTAACGCCATGATCGGTGGTCAACTGAGGCAATCTGCAACATTATTGGTGCTACCCTTCTTATACTTGATATTCAAATGGAACTATTGCAGGTATGTGGACCACTTCTGATGGTGATCATTCTACAATTTCCCTTGGGTCTGCATGAACTACAGGGGTCGGTGGTCTGTGTGGATGACTGTTTCCTTCCCCAAAATGTAATGCTTCCATTTTCGATAGGCCGGCACAATGGAATACATCTCTTTACAATAAGTGGGATACTTCTGGACTGTGTCTGAAAGTGTTTCACTGTGATATGCCATTGGATGCCCGTGTTGAGTAAGGACTGCACCAATAGCATAGTTAGAGGCATCTGTCTCGACCTCAAATGGTTGTTGTAAATCTGGTAACGCGAGCACTGGTGTCGTGTAGAGGCGATCTTTCAACTCTATGAATGCCTTCTGTTGAGATTTAGACCAAAAGAATTTTGCTTTCGCTCCTGACTCAAGGGCCAAGTGATATGAGAAAACCCTAACACGAACCTGCGGTAGAAGTTAGCAAGACCTAGAAAGCTGTGGAGCTCTGTCATAGTGGTTGGAGATGGCCAATCCCGAATGACTTGGATCTTGACTAGATCCACATGCACTCCCTGTTTATCAATAATGTATCCCAGATACTGAACCTGGGTCATGCCAAAAGTGCATTTCTCCAAATTGGCACATAGCTTGTGTTGCCTCAATGTTTGGAGAACCTGTCGGATGTGGTGGAGGTGCTCTTCCCAACTCTGGCTGAAGATCAGAATGTCATCCAAGTATACCACTACAAGTGAGTTGGTGAATGGCCGCAAGATGTCATCCATTAGCCTCATGAAGGTTGCAGGAGCATTCGTCAATCCGAAAGGCATAACCAACCATTCAAAAAGGCCCTCCTTGGCTTTGAAGGCAGTCTTCCACACATCAGAGGGTTCATGTGGTACCTGGTGATATCGTGACTTCAGATCGATCTTGCTGAAATATCTCTCCCCCTTTATTTAATCCAGGAGGTCATCAATCCACGGGATCGAGTACCTATTACGGACAGTGATCTTATTCAGCGCCCGATAGTCAATACAGAGTCTCCAAGTCCCATCCTTCTTCTGTACCAACACGATCGAGCTCCCACAAGGCGATGAACTTGGAGGGATGTGACCTTTCTACAGTAACTCCTGAATCTACCTCTTGATTTTATTGTTCTCCAGAACGGAGCGCCAATAAATTGGTCCATTGGGTAGTGGCGCACCTGGGGTTAAATCGGTGGAGTGCTTGACCTGACAGTGCAGAGGAACCCCTACGGGCGAGGTGAATATGTCCTTGTACTCCTCCATGACCTTGTCCATCTGTAGTTGTCATGTGGAGGGGCCCTGTCTAGAGGTCGTGCCACTATCTTCTTCTTTCCTTGAGGGTGTATCATCAGGAAAACAAATTTCCCGGTTTTGGAAATGAGCTTACTGCATTGCTTTGCAGTAACCAAAGAAATGGCAGTAGGCGGTGCTACCTCTGGTATCCTGTACAACTTATTTCCCAATGTAATAATAACAACACGGGGCCTTGATTCATACACTGCATGTCGCTTCTACAAGTATCGTTGTCCTATTAATACATCACAAACTTCAAGGGGAGCAATGTCACACAATACCTCATCCGTGAAGGGCTTGATGTTGTATGGAAGGCGGCACTGTTGGCTCATGCGAAGATCCCATCCTTGGTGAAGCCACCTGATGGTGTATGGTTGTGGATATGCTGTGGTCGGTAAGCCCAACTGCTTCATGACCTCTATCGAAATGAGGTTCTTTTGGCTCCCACTATCAACAATGAATTGTAGCGGGGAGCCCTTTACCCACATCTAGGAGTGGAAGAGACGCTCCTCCTCCTCTGGATCTTCGGGTTCTTTTTTTTGGATCTTGGCGGTAGCAACAATGGCGTTGGGATTTGCATCAATGATCTTCTTCCCTTTATCATTCCCCTTGTCGAGTTCTGACTCAGAGTCAGAACATGCATCTGATTCTGAAACTTTTAGCTTAGCCACTAGTGATTGCTTGGCCAGACACTCACTTGTGTTGTGGGTGGAGCTCTTATGGAACTCACACCATTTTCCCGTGTCCTTTTTCAGCTTCGCGGCGCTGCTCTTTGCTTGTAGCTTTGGCAGGTTTTCTTGGGCTACCCTGCCTTGGCTTTGTCCTTTGTTTTGTGGTTTAGGGGCACCTTTCCCTTGCTTTGGATTCATAGATCCAAAGTCTCGCCTCTTTTGTTTAAACTTCTACTCGACCTTGACGGCATATCAGTATGTTGTGCTGAGTGAGGAGATGTTTAGGAATTCTATTTCTTCCTAGATGTACTTGTGTAGACAGCCGCGGTATTTGAGTATCAAATGCTGCTTCATATCCTTGATACCCAACTTTGTGTGAAGGGTATGGAAAAGATTGGTGAACTCCGGCACGTCTTGGTCCCTTCCCTGCCGCAGTGTGGTCCACTTTATGTATTCATCCTCATAGCTTCCGACAGGTTAGTACTGCTCCTTGATGGCATCCCAGAATGAATTCCAGGTGGGTGCGGCTGAAAATAGTGAGTTGGTACTTTCATCCTTCTGCTCGCAGTAGGTTTCCCACTAGTCTTTGATGTGGGGGGCTACTTTGAGAAGAGCAAAAACAATCTTTTCCCGACTCGAAAATTCATGAACAGAAAAATAACCCTCTAGCAGATTTAACCATTTATCTACGACATCTGTGTTTATCTAACCCTTGAATATGGGGATTTCAAAATTAACTTGTACCTTAAAGGGCGTGGTGTTCCAGAGTAGTTGCTGGAAGCTGATGTGTCGCTTCTAGGTAGCTGCTGAAGGATCTGGGAAAATTTGTCCATCATCGCGTCCTGTTGTCGCTCGAGGGCTTCTTCGAGCAATATTTTGATAGGATCTCCTGCCCCCTCATCTTTCTTCTCATCCACCATGGGAGGCCGTCGGGTTTTGCGAGGCTGGTCTTGCAAAGGTTTGACCAGTTCAAGCCCTAACTCCTTATATCCCAACCTCATTGGGGACATGCAAAGAAAAACAGAGAAAAAAAGTAGACCGCTCTGATACCACTGATCTGGACACAAACAAGAACGCGACAAATTACAGAGATAACCATAAACACAAATATGCAGCGGAAATAATACTTCATTTCAAATACTGAAATATGCTTACAAATAGTAATGGAAATAAACCAGCTAGGGGGATGGTAGCTTATATTTGAGAAGAGATGTGGTGGCTACATGCCTCTGAACTGTGTTACAATGAGGCTCGAAGGCCTATTTATTGTTGAGAAACAATGGAAAACCCTTAACATTCCAAAACCTAACCCTAGAAGATGAAACGCCAAACTATGGGCCTCGTTTGGGTAAATTGGTATATCAACTTCTCAGGGTTGTAACTTTGGCATATGATCTCCGTTTGACATGTACAATAGCTCGTTAGAAAGATCTATCCGAGTAATACCACTTTGGGAAGGGAAACATCGGTCCATGGACCCATGTTGCCCCCAGATTTCCCAAAAAACGTCATTTAGGGCCTCATAATGGCTTCGGAAGTTCAGGACCTGAAAAACTGCTAAAAATAGTAAACTGTGCTACAATTTAGGAAACTGAAAAGCTGAAAGAAACAATGGTGGGGGTCCAAGTGGATTTGGCAGGTAGCCACCAATATCCACCTGGATCAGTGTAACCATCACTGCTCAACCAGTAAAATGAAGATTCACTCTTAATTAACTTATGCATGTCAGATAAGAGAAAGACCCAGTTGAGATTGGAGTTTAGGAACAATTTACTATTAGTTGTATAATCATCTGAACTATACAAGTGGTGCATGAAATCAGAGGAAGGCCTTTAGTGGATTGCACAGTTATGGATGAGGAATTTCCCAATTAAATATGGGATAATTCCCTAAGAAAATTTGCAAGGAAATAAGAGCTTGGTAGCAACAAATTTGGTTAAGTATTCACTGAGCTTGTTTGTGAAGCAGTGAAATGGATTGAGATAGCGCAGAGGTTGCTCGGGCTTGAGAAAAGCATTGTAATCTTCTCATATTTTTTGATTAATGCAATATATGTATAACAGGGGTTTTAGATGTGGCTTTTGTTGATCTAGATTGTCATTGATGTCAATATGGCAATATTCTAGGACACTAAATGATGATATGAAGCCAAGGAGAAACATAACAGATCCGTGAAGGAACAGGAGCAAGAAGCCAAGAAGCAAAGCCATCAGGGAAGCCATTGGAAGTCAAGAATAGGAGCAGTCAAAGAAGAGCTATCGGAAGAGTTCATCAGAAGCAGTAGATCTATGAAGTAATAGGAGCTATCAAAGAAGAGCTATCAAAAGTCAAAGGAAGACCTATTGGAGCAAGAGAAGCATATCGGAAAAGTTCATTGGAAGCAGTTTATCGGAAGCCATCATGAAGCCAAACTGTAAGAGCAGAAGAGTAAGGAGAAGCCACAAGAAATGCAAGCCATGAGTAAGAGTCTGTTACAAACTTTTCTTATTAGAATATCGCATATTTTCAAGAGTAAGAGCCATATCAGCTATATCACATGGAATATCGGAGAAGCCAACATATCAGAGGAGTTAACATATCGGAGGAGTATTGCAAAGTATCAGAAGAGTTAACATCAAAGGAGCCATAGGAGTATCACATGTAATATATGCCCAAGAAGAACTGATAGGAAGAATTCATCAAAAGGAGCAAAGAGGAACATGCAGCGAGGAAAGAGCCAACAAGAGCAACAACTATCGGAAGAGCAGGGGTAGGAAAGTATGACTCAAGTCCCACACTCATGAAGTCCTGCACTCAATCCTAACCGTTGATCTCATAGTCAACCCTTAGATCATGGTCAACTGCAGGGGTTAAGGCTAGTTTTTAATCCATGTGCCAGTCGAAGTCTCACAAACCGTCGTTTGTGATAAAGTTGTGGACCTGGTTGAGTTATCAGAAGAAGCTTATTGGAATACCACATCGCAAGTTATGAAAGGCTTGTCACATTGAATCCCTTGACTGCGATATAAGGTGTGGACCTGATCACTCCATTATAAATGACCCAACTGTGATATCACATCCGCGTGTATCGGAACCTTCACATCACAAGTCTTGAATGAATGTCACACTAAAATTTCAATTGCGATAATACATGCAGACCTGAATAGGTTGTAGTAACAGCCCTAAGGTAATATCTCATTCATTGAATCACAAAGTTAGAAAAGGATGACATGTTAAATCGGCCAATTGCGATATGTATGCGGACCCGTTGCACCATTATAATATCTTCTAAAGAAATATCTCATTCGTCACATGTCGCAAGACTTGAAGAAATGTAACGATGGTAAACTTCGATTGTGATAAGACTTGTGGACCCGACAGATTGCCGATTGCGATGGAGCTATGGACCTATTAGCTCTGCTATATATATATATATATATATATCTTGACATTTGGAGGGCCAAATACAGCGCTTGGCCATGTTTTTATGCTAAAAAAGAAAGCTCGCAGCAGTCCTCTTCTTTCTTCTCCTTCATTCCACTAACTCTCCCTTAACCCCGCTATCTCTGCTTTTCCTCCAAAACTAGGTATAAGCCCCTGTTTCCTCAAGCCCCGAAGCGCTAAGTTCAAAGCCCCATAGTGCTGCCACCACATGACCCTGCGCTTCTGCAACCCACAGTCACCTTTAAATCATAGCCGTTGATCGTCGCATCCCGATCCAACGGTTCCTTTGCCACATTCAATGAATAACCTACCCGTTTGTTTTCCACCATCCGATCACCTCTGCCATGATCGGACGACATTCACTCTTCCCACGCCCGTGAAGTGACAGCCTGTTAACATGCGATCAAGAGTGGTTTCCCCTCGAGTGGTATCGCACGCCGTTGTACGTTTACCGCCCATCCCCCTAACAGCGGTGCGAGCAATACCACTTACCACTCAAACCCATTCTCCCACTCGCTAACACTCGCTCATCTGCTTAGCTCGATGACCGTTGGATCTGTTCGCCCGAGATCCAACGGCCTGCGTTCACTCCACTTCCATATCTCCCAGTACTCCTCGCCAAGCCATACCCGCCGTCCATCTACTCAATCTGACGGCCAATCTCGTTCCTCTGTCCAGTTCATCCACCTCCCATGCAGTACACTACCTTTGATCGTTCCGTGCTCTTGAAGGATGAAGATAACAAGTTTTTGGTACTGCTTGCAGTAGTTCCTCAACAACCACATTCAAGAGACAGTAAAGTTGAGAAGGAAAAGGACAGAGCTCGATCAAGCAAATGTATTTAACAGTTATGGGACTCCATTCCATACGACATTCAAGCTACCCGAAAATGACAACAAAGCACCGAAGAAGATCGGATTTATTCATTAAAGCATGCAAATTGCACTAGAGACGCCATCAGACAGTTAAAGCGGTTGGCGGTCAACTATGACCCCTTCACACCTAGAATGGCCGAGTGCCTTTGTAACGAAACTCTATATATACCCAGAAACCAGATGTAATCAGGGTTGATGGTTGTTTCTTTGAGTAAGGTTCAACTTCTAGAGACTATAACTACTTTGGTACTTGCAGAGTCTCGTCTTCATTTTCAGCTAATACAAGCTTCTTTTGTTGTTAGTTGCTCACTTTCCATTTCTACTCTGTTCTAGTCTGTTCTTGTTATGCAGTTTTCTTGAACTGTTGATGTTTAGCATTAGAGGAGTTGTCATCCTACCTCTGTGTTAAAATATTGTATGTATCAATGAATGTGTTATTCAGGTTTCTTTTTACTTAGTGCCAAAGAGCTGTCATCCTATCTGTGCATTAGGGAATAGATTTGAAAACTTCTTTACTGGTTGCAGCCGGCCATCACAAGGTCCTATGCATTTGTTGGTGTGGTCAATATTCTCCATATTCACCCAACCCTTAAATTGTGAGTAATTGGTGGTCTAAAGCCTTGTAGTCTGGGGGTGTTCACGCATGTCTGGAGTCAAGCGAAGTAGAAGTGGTTATCTGGCTTGAACAAGCATCATTCCTTCCATTCATCCATCTGCAACATTAAGTTGAATTAGTAATGTCCTGAGCATATTCGAGCTACAACCTAGAAGAGTTTCTTGGGGTGATAACATTAATTGGCGTCGTTGCCGGGGAGAGGAGATTGAAGCTCAGCTTCCCTGGTAGAATGACACAGTTCCAAATTTGATGATAGACAAAGTCTGGACACATTTCTGGTTGTAATAATCTATCTGGCGACTCTACTAGAGGACCAACCTAGTGGCAACTCCACATTACAGTTTTGGCTTAGTTTGTGAGGCATACTTGGAGAAATCCTCAGAAATCACCAGCTGGCCCAATGCTTGACCCTGAGAAGATTGTTAAGTAGAAGAAAACATCACTGAAAGGAGCATCAGGATCAGGTAAGCCTAAGAAATCTTATGTATCTCTGCAAGAGAAAATTATAGCTGAGAATGTACATTTTGAAGATATAGAGCCTAACATTGTTAGTGAAGAAATACCTTCAGAGATTTATAAAGCTCCTTGTTCCTTCAGTTCCCCTTTGGGTCCTAGTCCAAAGAAATCATCCCATATAGTCCATCACATTCCTTTGTCTCTGTCATATACTTCATTGTTCCCTACCACTAAATCTATCAGTATCCTTCCACCTACCCCAGTCATGGCAGGCCAACAAGCACCTACAAAGATGGAAAGTATCATAGCTACTAGGTAAGGACCCTTGGTCTTGCCTGTTCCTTTGAATGCCATGCCTCTAGGAGAATACTAGAAATATATGCCTAAATTCACTGGTACAGAGGGAGTAACAGCTGAAGAACACCTCAAATATTTTCATAGTTATGCTGATAACTTAGACATCAGTGAAGATGATGTGTGGATGAGAGTTTTTGTCCAGAGCCTTGATGGAGAGGCTAGGAAGTGGTTCAGAGAATTGACTCGTAGGTCTATTGCTGATATTGAAGACTTAGATGATGCATTTTTGAAGCACTGGGGAGATAAAAAAGACTTGCTATATTACCATACTGAGTTTGGAAACCTCAAGAGGTAAAATGGGGAATCTTTGCCTGATTTTAATAAAAGATTCAATCGTATGTATAGTAAGATACCAGCTGAAGTAAAGCCTACCCCCACCTTTGCCATACTCACCTATGCCAATGCTTTTGACTATGATTTCTGCCTACTCTTAAGAGAAAGAAGATGTGCCACTCTGGCTGAAATGCAAGATGCAGCACTAGAGGTGGAATCTAATATCATGGTTGTAGAAAAGTTCAAGAGTCATGCTGATAGAAGGAGGCAGAGAGGTGAGGCTTCTTCTTCCTCTGCTTCATCTTCAGAACCCAAGTTAGACAAGATGACTAGAATGATAGAGTCATTGGTTGTTGAAATATCTAAGCTAAAGGTTGAGCAGAGCTCAGGGAAGACGAGGTTTCAAAACACATTTGCTCCAAGAAATCCAAATCCATTTAGAAGAGGAAATGAACAATTGCAAATCGTTCAGAGGGGTAAAGAAGAAAATGAAGAATAGAAAGTTAAGGCTCCTTTCTAAAACGTAGTCATGGAGGAGGATCAGTTTGAAGAGGAAGATGAAATTCATTGCATGGAGGATAAAGGCAGTGTTGCCTTTTTGACCTTGGTTGCCTACGAAGAATCATTACTGCAGGACCAAAACAGTCAAAGGTGGGACAGAGAGGTTGTTCTACAAGCTAATGAGCAACAAAGATATAATCTGAGGTCAAAAGCAAACAATGTCAAGGAGAATCCTGCCCAAAAAGTTGTTGTCCCAACAGAGCCGCAAAATATCAGACAGAATAGACCAACAGCTGATCCAGTCATCCTCAAAGCACTAGCTCAAGAGGTAAGAGGTCCTGACAAGCTTTCTTCCCCTTTCAGCTTTGAATCATAAGTTCAGAAGTTAAAAATATCTATACCTCTGTTAATACTTATAAAGAGTGAAGTGTTTAGGAAGCCTATCCTTGAGGCCATTGAGCTGAAAGCCACACAAACCTCCACCGACTATGTCAATTTGCAAGATGATAAGTCTTTATTGTGCTTAGCCCAATGACTGAACTTGTTGATGACAATTCTCCATCATTTTATGTCTCTTTGACCATTCATGATAAAATCCTCCACAACTGCTTACTAGACACGTGAGCTAGCCACAATCTGATGCCAAAAGTTGTCATGGAAGAGTTAGGCCTTGATATCACTAGACCATATCACGATCTATTCTCCTTTGATTCAAGAAAGGTGAAATGTTTGGGATTGATCAAAGATTTAGCCATTACCCTAACTCAGCTGCCCATGAAGAGCATGGTGATGGACATTGTGGTAACAGATGTCCCTCCTAAGTTTGGCATGCTGCTGTCCAGGGGGTGGATTAAGAGACTAGGTGGGACATTACAAAATGATCTATCTCATGCCACTGTCCCAGTTTTTGGAGGGGAAAGCAGGAGATTGTATAGAGAAGCTCAGCTGGCCTACATCATCAGTGATGAGAAGAATCCTTCTAATCATCCCATTTATGCTATGAACACTGATTTTGGAGCATGCATTCTCCAAATAGAATAATCCCAGAAGGCCTTATTACAGTTAAAGAAACCAATAATCCAGGCCGAGGGAGAGCAAGGAAGTCAGGTTTGGGAGATGTTCTTTGATGGAGCATGTTCTAGGGAGACTGCAGGAGCAGGGGTGGTGCTGATATCTCCAAAACAAGAAAGCACACGTCTGTCTTTTAAGCTGGCCTTCCAAGTCACCAACAATATAGCAGAGTATGAGGCTCTGATATTGGGTCTGAAGGCAGCTAAAGACAGAGGAATCAAAAGCATAAAGGTGTTTGGAGATGTTGATCTTATTATTCAGCAAATGAACATAATTTTTCAAGCAAAGCACCCAAGGCTGAAAGCATACAGAGATGAGGTATGGAGACTCAAAGATTCTTTTGACATTTTTTGTATCTCATATGTCCCTAGAGTCAGAAATCAGCTTGCTGATTCCCTTGCTGTTTCTGCTAGCATGTTTATCCCACCCATGCCTCCCAGATTAGTTTATGAAGTCCAAATGAAATATAGACCATCCTTGCCTGATAATGTCTAGCATTGGAAAGTTTTTGAAGATGATGATGAAGTGAATAGGTTTCTACAAGTCATTGATGAATTCTCTAAAATGCAAATTGACCAAGAGAATGAAGCCTTGGAAGAAAGCCCCCAATCCCAGATTAGAAACAAAATTGGTAAAGATAGCATTGTCCAGCTACCCAGCAATCATATACCCAATGGTCTAGTTCCGTTAGAAATGTTATTTGACCAGAATGATGTGCCTTATAAGAATGCCCAAAAGGAAGACCAATCTGTAGTCTGTAAGCATAACGTAGGGAGTCTAGATCAGCCAAGATATATAAATCTGTCCACTCACTTATCAGCTGCCCAAAGTGTTGAATACTGCAATTTAATGAAGCAATTTGCTGATGTCTTTTCCTGGGAATATAGTGAGCTGAAAACCTATGACAAAAATATCATCCAGCATAAAATTCCTTTAGAGAAAGACACCATCCCTTTCAAGCAGAAGTTGAGATCAATAAATCCCTTGCTTCTCCCTCTGATTGAAAAAGAAATCAAGAAATTATTGGCTGCCAAAATCATAGTCCCTCTCAGATATTCAAAGTGGGTAGCCAACCTAGTAGTGGTGAGGAAGAAAAGTGGAGAAATCAGACTCTGTGTTGATTTCAGAAACTTAAACAAATGCTCCAAGAAAGACAATTATCCTCTACCAAAGATGGAGCATTTGCTGCAAAAGGTCTTAGGAGCCAAAGTGATGTCTTTCCTGGAAGGATTTTCAGGATATAATCAGGTTGTTGTACACCCAGATGACCAAGAGAATACTGCATTCACCACTCCTTGGGGCACTTTTATGTATTCCAAGATGCCTTTTGGGCTAATGAATGCTGGAGCCACCTTTCAGAGGGCTATGGATATAACATTTGTGGGAGAGAAGAATAAGTTTTTCCTTGTATACCTTGATGATATAACAGTATACTCCAGCAGCCATTAGGACCATTTGAAACATTTGAAGAAGGTGTTCCTAAAGTGTAGAAGGTTTGGGATTTCAGTCAATCCTAAAAAGTCACAGTTTGCTTTAGAAGAAGGCAAGCTGTTAAGACATGTTGTTTCTGTCGCAGGAGTCCGAATTGACCTAGAAAGAGTAAAAGCAATACAGACCTTGTCTGTCCCAAGATCAAAGAAAGATATCCAATCCTTTCTGGGAAAAATAAATTTTGTCAGGAGGTTCATCCCAAATTTTGTAGAACTTGTAAAACATATTACCTCCATGTTGAGAAAGGGGTCAGAGATCAAATGGACTGATGTAGTCAGAAGATCCTTTGAGTCAATTAAGAAAGGTATCATGGAAGCTCCTACTTTAATCAACCCAGATTACATCAAGGAGTTCCATATATTTTCATTTGCCTCAGATGACACCCTTGCAGCAGTTTTAATGCAAGCAGATGAAGAAGGCTCAGAGCATCCAGTGGCATTTTTTAGCAAAACCTTAAGGGATTCTGAGCTGAGGTATGATATCATCGAGAAACAAGCATATGCTCTTATAAAGTCATTGAAAGCATTCATAATTTACATTCTGCATTCCAAGATAATTGCATATGTGCCCGCTGCTTCAGTAAAAGATGTCCTAACGCAGCCTGATGCTGAAGGAAGAAGGGCTAAATGGATTGCAAAGCTAATTGAATTTAATATAGAATTGAAGCCCACCAAGCTTGTCAGAGGTTAGGGCCTTGCCAGATTATTGGTTGAAGAAAACTGCAGAATTCTAGACATGGATTTTATAAGCATGAATTCAGGAGATAGCCAGACAGCAGAAGAAACAGCTGAATGAGAAAAAAATCAATCATTGGCAGAAAATCTAGCTTCTTGTGATTGGTACTCTACAATAGCTCAATTCTTGCTTAAGCTAGAAGTTCCTCTGGGCTTTAGTTCAAGCCAAGCCAGAACTATTAAGCTCAGGGCAGCAAGATATTGTATTCATGAAAATCTGCTCTATTGGAGGGACCCCTCTGGAATTCTCCTGAGGTGTCTGGACAAAGAATAATCAATTGAAGTCATGCATCAGTTTCACTCCAGTATATGTGGAGGACATCATTATTGGAAAACTACAACGCACAAAATCCTAGGAGCTGGATATTATTGGCCCACCTTATTTTCTGATGTGTTTTTATTTGTTAAATCTTGTGACAGGTGCCAAAGATTTGAAGGGAAATAGAAATTGAAGTCCTTGCCCTTAAAACCATACATGCTAGTGACCCTTTTCAGCAGTTGGGCTTGGATTTCATTGGAGAAATGAATCCACATTCCAGTGGCCAACACGGATGGATCTTAATAGCCACTGATTATTTCACTAAATGGATTGAGGCCATCCCTACCAGAAAGGATGATCATAATGTGGTCATGAAGTTTTTGATAGAGAATATCTTCACCAGATTTGGTTGTCCACATAAATTAGTCACAGATAATGCAACAACCTTCAGATCAAAATAATTGGTGGACATGTGCAATTTAATGGGCATTAAACTGGTTCATTCCACCTCATATTACCCTCAAGGCAATGGTCTAGCAGAATCTTCCAACAAGAGTTTGATAAGGATAATTAAAAAGCTGTTGGAAGACAACAAAAAGAATTGGGATTCTAAGCTCAAATATGCACTGTGGGCCAATAGAGTGACCACCAAGGAATCCACAGGGAATTCCTCGTTCAAGCTGGTATATGGCATTGAGGCTGTGTTCCCAATTCAGTTAATCCTCCCTATGGCAAAATTCCTACAAGAAGAGCAGAATGAAGAAGAAGAGATGGCAAAAAGGATCACTGATTTAGCAGAGGTACATCAAATCAAAGAACAACTGGTTGAAAGGTTTGTGGCACATCAAAAGAAGATCAAGGAAGCCTTTGACAAGAGAACAAAGACAAATAAATTTTAGGTTGGAGACTTGGTTCTTAAGTGGGATGCACTGAAAGAGAGGAAAGGAAACCATGGGAAGTTTGATGCTTTCTGGACAGGGCCTTTTGTCATTTCTCAGATTCAAGGGAAAAACACCTTCATACTGCAAAGTATGGAAGGGGAAACAGTTTTTGATGGCCCAGTCAATGGGCGCTCTCTGAAAATTTATTTTATTTAAGGCCTTTTGGCCTTAAGGTCATAAATTTGTTATTTTATCAGTTCTCAGTGTAGGCTCAGTTAAACTCCATGCCCAATGGAACACTAGGAAATTTTGCTAATTTGGTTTTCACAGGAAAGGCATTGGTCTGCAAGTTCTTGAGACCTCACAGGGAGGGTCTCATCCCCAGAAGGAGCCAGTGTTAGCTTTTCTATATATATATCTTGACATTTGCAGGGCCAAATACAGCTTGGCCATGTGTTTATGCTAAAAAAGAAAGCTCGCAACAGTCCTCTTCTTTCTTCTCCTTCATTCCACTAACTCTCCCTTAACCCCGCTATCTCTGCTTTTCCTCCAAAACTTGGTATAAGCCCCTATTTCATCAAGCCCTGAAGCGCTAAGTTCAAAGCCCTATTGCGTTGCCACCACATGACCTCGTGCCTCCACAACCCACAGTCACCTTTAAATCATAGCCATTGATCGCCGCATCCCAATCCAATGGTTCCCTTGCCGCATTCAATGAATAACCTGCCCGTTTGTTTTCCACCATCCGATCACCTCTGCCACAATCGGATGATGTTCGCTCTTCCTGCACCCGTGAAGTGACAACCCGTTAACACGCGATCAAGAGAGGTTTCTGTTGTCACGTGTCGCCCCCCGAGTGGTATCGCACACTGTTGTACATTTATCGCCCAACCCCCAATGGCGGTGCGAGCAATACCACTTACCACTCAAACCCATTCTCCTGCTCGCTAACGCTCGCTCATCTTCTTAGCTCGATGACTATTGGATCTATCCACTTGAGATCCAACGGCCTACATTCACTCCGCTTCCATATCTCTCGGTACTCCCCGCCAAGCCATACCCACCGTCCATTTACTCAATCTGACGGTCGATCTCATTCCTCTGTCCAGTTTGTCCACCTGCCATGCAGTACGCTACCTTTGATCGTTCCATGCTCCCGAAGGATGAAGATAACCAGTCTTCGGTACTACTTGCAATAGTTCCTCAACAACCACATTCAAGAGACAGTAGGGCCGAGAAGGAAAAGCATAGAGCTCGATCAAGCAATTGTATTTAACAGTTATGGGACTCAATTCCATACGACACTCCGGCCGCCTGAGAATGACAACAGAGCACCGAAGAAGATTGGATTTATTCATTAAAGTAGGCAAATTGTACCAGAGACGCCATCAGGCAGTTAAAGCAGTTGGTGGTCAACTATGACCCCTTCACACCTAGAATGGCTGAGTGCCTTTGTAACGAAACTCTATATATACCCAGAAACCAGATGTAATCAGGGTTGATGGTTGTTGCTTTGATGTAAGTTTCAACTTCTGGAGACTGTAACTGCTTTGGTACTTGCAGCGTCTCATCTTCATTTTCAGCTAATACAAGCTTCTTTTGCTATTGATTGCTCACTTTCCATTTCTACTCTGTTCTAGTCTGTGCCTGTTATGCAGTTTTCTTGAACTCTTGATGTTTAGCATTAGAGGAGCTGTCATCCTACCTCTATGTTAAAATCTTGTATGTATCAGTGAATGTGTTATTTAGGTTTCTTTTTACTTAGTGCCAGAGAGCTATCATCCTGTCTGTGCATTAGTGAATAGATTTGCAGACTTCTTTACTGGTTGTAGTCGGCCATCACAGGGTCCTGTGCATCTGCTGGTGTGGTCAGTATTCTCCATATTCACCCAACCCTTAAATTGTGAGTAATTGGTGGTCTAAAGCCTTGTAGTCTGGGGGTGTTCACGCATGTCTAGAGTCAAGCGAAGTAGAAGTGGTTATCTAGCTTGAACAAGCATCATTCCTTCCATTCATCCATCTGCAACATTAAGTTGAATTAGTAATGTCCCGACCATCTCCGAGCTACAACCTAGGAGAGTTTCATGGGATGATAACAAGACCCAATGGATCTATCGAAAACTGTTTAATATTATATCGCATCCATTTAATTGGCATTATGAATATCGACCATGTTACATTGGCAATGTTAAGAGCTGTGATTGCGGGACCTCCGAAGGTTGCGATTGCGATTGATGATGTGGATGTGGGACCTCATTGGGTATGGTCTCTCCTATGAAATCCTCTGTAAATAATGAGTCTATTGTATGAATATTAAAAAGGGCCTCTTTGATATAATTTTAATATGCAACACTATTGTAATTCAGCCTCAATGAACGTGTCTTTTGAGTTTTGGTGAACTCGAAGAGACAAAGGAATCCAAAGATTGGGAAGCCGAAGACCAAGCAAGCGAAAAAGGTCGAGTGAGTGTAGAGGAAGCCAAAGATCAATCGATCGAAGAAGGAAGCCAAAAGCTCGAGTGAGTGAAAAGGAAGCCAAAGGTCAGGCATATCAGGCATCTATAACAGAGAACAAGGAAAGCTCAAAAAGTGTGAACTGGAAGAAAGGGAGGAAGCGGTAGGTCCAACAGGACAGGAGGAAGCTGAAGGTCTAGCAAGAAAAGAGGAAGCCAAAGGACGAGCAAATCTATTGATCGAGTTAACCTTTGAAAGGCTCAGACCAGTGATAAATTAATCAGGTACATAACGCAACCTGAAGAACAATTATGTGAAGGGAAAAATAAAGTTTCATCTGACATCGCTTGAAGGGAGCAATAGCCAGCACCAGCATTGAAGTGTATGTGGATTTGTTTATGGGAAGTAAGAGATCGTGACAGCAAGAACAGTGAGAAGCAGTCACACCGGAAGCATTTACCATGGCAGTGAGAAGAAAGGCTTGAAACAGAGAGTTGGTTTTTGTGCAGAGCTTAGTGCAATTCATTGTAGACACACTGAAGTTGTGTGGAGACATTATTGGAGATCATGATGGCTATTTGAAATCACCATGAGGTAACTTTGCAGACTTTGTGTGGGCAATATGAAGAGTTGTAAAGACTCCTTCATATGAAGACAGGTTTTCATTAACGATGTAGCATGGAGACTTCAATGAAGCTATAGATTGACATAATTCAGTGAAGAAGATTTTAGGAGCAGAGAGAGACCATCAAACATACCTTGTCAAGATAGGGTTGGATCCCTTGGGGTTGGTGCCTCAGAATTGGAAGGATTGGTGTCCTTGGAGTTGGTTCTCCTAAATCCAAGATTGGTGCCTTGACAAGGCAGGGTTGGTGCCCTAGAGGTTAGAGCCTCATAAAAGACCAAGTTGGTGCTTGGCAACAGATTGAAGCCATATATATATTGTATCTAATTTATTGTAAAGTTTATATGAATAAAAGCATTTATTCCTATTGTTCATTTTTGTGTTCTAAATAGACATGATTTAACTGATAAAATAACAATTGAAAAGAAATACTGATTCACCCCCCCTCTCAGTATTTCCAACAAATTTCCTAGAAAATTATTGTGTTATGTGTGATTGAATTCTTTCTCTTTTATGCTTTGTGATTTCATCGATCGTTTATTGTTTCCGCCGATGAGTAGGGTAGATTCAAGTCAATTTTTTTAGCATATTACAATCTGCAATTTGAATCTATAAGGAATTTCTACATGGTTTCAGAGTTGAAACCACTATAGAAGAGGAGAATACGAGTTTTTATTTTGCAGGAGAAATCGAATTTGCAGTATCATACTTCAGAATCAGCAGGATGTCGTTCTACGGATTGAGACTCGAATATACCCTTAAGTGTAGTTCGAACTATATTTCTTTGAAGGACATGATAGAGGTAGTGTTGGAAGACAACGAGCTCAAGGAATTCATAAAAAAATATATTCCTAAGCCAACTAATGCTCCAGATCTGGCAGAGTGGAGAAAGTGTGTGGCAAAGGCGAGAAGGATTATCCTAGAAGGAGTTCGAGATCATATTGTATTGAACCTCCACGGTAAGGAAACTCCATTTTCAATGTGGAAGGACTTGACGAACTTGTTTCAAAACAACTGTGACCACAAAAAGTTGGCACTGAAGGATAACCTCAGAAAGATCAAGATGGAGAAGGGCAAAACAATACAAATTACTTGACCAAGTTCACCCAATGTTGGGATGAGCTTGGAATTGTCGGTGTTATAGTTGGAGGAGACGATCTAGTGAGCCTAGCACTTCTAGGACTTCCCAAGAGATGTCACAACTACCAGGACTCATTTAATGGGAGGGAGAAGCTACAAGAGTAGGAGTGATTGTGGTCCAACTTGGTACAAGAAGAGATTCAACCGAATACCAAAGATGGATCCTCATCCAAGCATGATGATAAGTAGAATTGTGCCTTAGTTGGGAAGGCGAAGAAAGGAATGGGAAGTCATCCCATTCAAAATCAAATTCCAATTAGGGCGGCAAGAATAAGGACATGTGGAAGATTAAACTTTTCACTGTCACGAGCTAAGACACTATGCCACAAAGTGTCCACACAATAAGGCTGGTAGAAGTCCTCAGGAGGAGCGACAGGTGAAGCTCTTGCTTCACAATTCAAAATGGATTTCACCCTCATCGCTTGCATGGTGACATCAGTGATGGGTAGTGTGTGGTACTTGGATAGTGGAACCTCATGCCATATGAACAACAACAAAGAGTTATCTAGTGACTTGGTAGAGAAGGACCTCCAAATGCACATCGAGATGGGAGATGATGGGAGCTATAGCACGATTGACATCAGTACTGTTACCTTTCAGAGGGAGTCTAGTTCTCCTCTCACATTAAAAGATGTCATGTATGTTGCAGGTTTGAAGAAGAATTTGGTTTCAGTTTCCATGTTGGGGAGCCATGGCTACGATGTGATATTTAGTAAGGGAAAGGCTTTCCTTCATCACATAGCCTCAGGATAGGTGAAGCAGATTGGGGTTCGGGTGAAGAACCTATACAAATTGGATGTAGAAGATTGTGCTGCTTTGAGCACTAAAGCAGAGAAAGTGTAGAGCCGAGACATTGGTGAGTTGTGGCATAAAATATTGGGTCGCTTGCAACATAGAGCTTTGAAGATCATGCAACAAATTTCTACAGGACGTCCCAAGGGTACACTAGAGTATAGAGACACATGCAAAGGGTGTACATTATGGAAGTACACCAAACATTCCTTTCATGATAAAGACAGTCGAGTGCAAGTGATTCTTGATCGAGTTCACTCAGATGTGTGTGGACCATTCTGGGCAACATCCACGACCAACTACAGGTATTATGTAATATTTGTTGATGATTTTTCCCGTAAATGTTGGATTTTCTTCATGAAAAATAAATATCGGACGTTCACTAAAATTTGGGAATTTAAATCACTTGTCGAGAAAGATACTGGTAGGAAAGTTAAATATCTCAGAAGCGATAATGGTGGAGAATATGTGTCGAATGAATTAAATAACTTCTGTGCATCAACATGGATTTGACTGAAGTTAATAACACCTAATAACCCACAACAAAATGGGGTGGCTGAAACGAAGAACAAAAGTATTGTGGGAGTGGCACGGGAGATGTTACATAATTAGGGCTTATCGTTGCACTTGTGGGCTGAAGCATGCAACACAACTGTTTATTTACAGAACAAAATCCCTCATTGAATTCTCAGGATGGGTACACCAAAAGAATCCTTTTCAGGTAAGAAACCATATGTGGCACACTTCAAGATATTCCGTTCATCAGTCTACTGTCATGTTACCAAGGATGCACTGAAAAATCTAGAGCCCATAGTTGATTTGGAAATATTTTTGGGGTACACTGATACACCTCACAACTATCAAGTGTACCTACCATCCAACAATATGACAATGGTTCGTAGATATGTGAAGTTTGATGAAGAGAAGGCCATGAGATGTTCCCTTGAGAGGGAGATTCAATTACATGCATATGAGGAGCTTTTAGCTCTAAAGGAGGAGCCTCAGGATGATGTGGAGCAACCACATGAAAAGGGACATAGTGGAAGCACCCACTCATGTAGCGATGGAAGGAAGTGCACTAGAGAGGCTGTCAGATTGATGAAAAATGCTAGAGAGAATGTGGGAGCACCCACATCACAATGCAGGCAAAGGATGTCACCAGATCGGTACACTGGTTACATGGCTCTAATGAGCAAGAGTGTAGAGGTTGAGCCATCCTCATTCAAGGAAGTAGTGAAACAACCAGTATGGGTTGATCCCATGGTTGAGGAGTATGATTCCATTATCAGAAACAACATTTGGGAAGTGGTCCCAGGACCAACAGACAAGTCAATGGTGAGTTCTAGATGGATTTACAAGGTAAAGTAAGCAACAAATGGGAGTGTGGAGAAACACAAAGCCAAATTTGTGGCCAGAGGGTTCTCTTAGGTGGAGGGAATTGATTACAAGGAGACCTTTTCTCCAATAGCTAGGTACTCTTCAATCATATCTATTCTAGCACTGTCAATGCACATTGGATGGAAGATACATCAGATGGATGTGAAGACAACATTCCTCAATGGTATGATTGAGGAAGAGGTGTATATCAGGCAACCAGAAGGATTTGAGACCTTCAACATAGATTGACATGTGTGAAGACTCAAGTGAACATAGTATGGACTAAAATAAGCACCCTATGCTTGGTACACCAAGATTAACAACTATTTCACTGTGTTGGGCTTCACCAAAAGTGAAGCAGATACAAACCTTTACCATATTGTGGTTGAAGGTAAATTGTTGATTATAGTATTATATGTTGATAATTTGATTCTAACAGGTGATGAGAATTTGATAAAATCTTGCAAAGAGGATCCTGCAAGAGAATTCAAGATGAAGGATTTAGGGTTCATGCATTAATTTCTTGATATGTAAGTATGGAAAGGAGATGGGGAACTGTTTGTCTCTCAGGGAAAGTATGCCAACGATATATTGAAGAAGTTCCACATGGAGAGAAATAAACCCGTGGAGCCTCCTCTAGTAAATAATTTGAGGAAGGAAGATGCTACTTCAGGTGAAGTAGTGGAGGCTACTATTCATATATAGCTTGTGGGTTCACTTATGTATTTGGTGAACACACAACCATACATGTGTTTTGCAGTTAACTAGCTTAGTCAAGCCATGGTTAAGCCAACCAAAATTTATTGGAAGGTAGATAAACATGTGTTGAGATACCCCACAGGCACCACTCAATTTGGTCTTTAGTACAAACATACAGAGTGAGTGAAGCATCAAGACTTCATAGATGCAAATTGGGCAAGGAATCCATATGAAAAAAAGAGCACATCAAGGGGAATATTCAATATTGGGTCGGCAACAGTTTCTTGGTATAGCAGGAAGCTAATATTAGTTGCACTCATTTTAGCAGAAGCAGAGTACATGGCTACTAGTCAAGCAGCTTGTGAGGCTATCTGGATGAGGAAGATCCTTGTTGGGCTATTTGGTTAGCATATGGATCCTATAGTGATTTACTGTGACAACCAAAGTTGTATCAAACTCTTTTAGAATCCATTTTTTCATGATTGATCCAAGCATATCGACATCGGTATCACCATCTATGAGATTGTGTGTAGAGGAGAATCTTATTGTTGGAGTACATTCCTACAAAGGAGCAAGATGTAGATATTTTGACAAAGGCATTGTCAAGATGGAAATTCGATTTTCATAGAGGTAGGATCAGGGTAGCAGATAATTCCTTTCTTGCTGAGAGGGAGTGTTGAAAAATGCAACAAGAAAATCCTAATATAGTTTTTCCTTGAATTAAATTAGGAATTGAATTGTAATTATAATTCTAATAGCAACTTGTAATATTTAACTAAGTTAATTTAACTTAGTTGGCTCAGTTAATTTGAGTTGGGAGTCTATATAGAGTCATGTAGAGTGGTTACTAAATTTTAGGGTCCCATATTGAGTTATTTTGAGTTGTAATTATTTAATTCAATTTAGTTGAGTTAAATTTAGTTAAAATAGTTCCAACGAATGGAGGAATTAGTGGGAGATCCAGTAGTAGGGAGTAACTTGCAGTAGTGGGGTGTAGTGTAACCAACACTGCTCAACCAATAAGCTGAATTTTCACTCATAATTAACTCATGCATGTCAAATCAGAGAAAGACCCAGTTGAGATTGGAGTTTAGGGACAATGTACTATCGGTTGTATAATCATCCAAATTGTACAGGTGTTGCATGCAATCAAAGGAATGCCTATGATGATTGCGCAATTAAATATGGGCTAATTCCCTAGGAAAATGCACAAGGAAATAGGATCTTGGCATGCAACATATTTGGCTAAGTATTGGCTAGAGCTTGTTTGTGAAGCAGTGAAACAGATTAATATAGTGTAGAGGTTGCTCGAGCTTGATCAAAGCATTATAATGTTCTCACATTTTCTGATTAATGCAATATACAGATAGCAAGGGTTTTTAGCTATGGTTTTCCCAGAAAATTATTGTGTTATGTGTAATTGAATTCTTTCTCTTTTATGCTTTGTGATTTAATCGATCATTTATTGTTTCTACTGATGAGTAGAGTAGATTCAAGTCAATTGTTTTAGCATATTACAATCTCCAGTTTGAATATATAAGGACTTTCTACAGGGAATGTAGCTAGATGTGTGGTTTTTTCCTCTAAGGTTTTAATCCTCATCTTCCTGGTCCTACAAATCATCCTCTTATATTTTAATTGATTACTGGCCTTGATGTATAGATCTTGCAGCTTTTTGGTTGTAGCATTTGCTAGGTGCATCTGTCTATGCACCATGTTGGTCACTTGCATGTTCAAATATATGATATCAATATAAGAAATATGATCTACATGCAAGGAAAATTGATGCACCTGATAATATAACATGGACCTCATTGTCTTCACTTTAGATTGCATCACTTCCAGCTTAAAAATTCCCTTTTCATAATCCAATGCACTCTTAAACTACATGGGAGGAAGTGGATGATTCTTTGCTATTTTGATGTCTCTCTTCCTCTCCTTAGAGGCTTGCTTAGATATTTATTGGAATTGTTCTATAATTAACACATGCCCAAGATTGGAAACCTCTCCTAATTTCATTACCTCTGACCCTGACATGGAAGAGGGAAAGGTGTCCATGGTAAATGCTTGTTTTGACGAGTTTCCAACTAAATGTTGTATAGTATCAGAGCCTTTGATTTTGTCTCATCATCATCTTCATTTTCATCATCGCTTGTTGCTTTACCTGTCCTGGATTTATTTGAGCTTGGCTCCTCTCCTGCATCAACCTCCATGGGTTTTGAAGTGCCTCATTTCTTGCCAAAGAAGTGGGAAAAATCTGACTTAGCTAGATGCAGGATGACCCTAAGTTCTTCCCAAGTAGATTTGTTAGCACAACCTTGTACTATGGGATTCAGATCACGTTTGTGGTTTTCTCAATCCTTATATTTTATCAAGTCATAAATGATATTGTGTGAATCATATTTCTAGGCTCCAACTTATGGGAAATTGAATCCCTCCAATATATTTTCCACAAGTTCTAGAGAATTCCTTGAATTAAAATAAAATGGTTCGACCTTGTGAGGAAGGTGGAAAGTGGTTATTACTTTCCTTGAAGTGAAATGTAAATTGTCACCTATGAATCTCTTCTTGATGTAATCTAGTGAAAAAATGCGAGGAGTCAAGAATGTTGGAAGCTTGTATGGTTGGCTTTCAAACCCATATATTCAGATGACTATTTATTCCTTCAAAAGGTACCAATCACCGACTCTAGTATCTGGGGTAAATTGTAGCTTTTACCTGAGGAAAGGAGGGAATCTAGGAATTGACTAACCATGCAAAAGAGTGTAAACAAATGACATAAAAGAAGAAATATAATCAAATAAACCCTGGTTGTTTTCTGGATTTCAGACCATTGGTAGCTACTCATAAACTGGAAACATTGCATTATACTCATCTACCATTTTGGGCTTCTAGTGCTCTAGGTAGGAATATTTTTTATCGATGAACATGTGGACTAGATAGGATTGGTAGTAGAAGGAACATCCTTCTCCAAAATCTTTCATAAGAGTGAATTTCATCTGACAAAAGTTTTAGAAAATTAAAATTGGTGCAGGCCTTGGTGGCTAGATGACACAAGGTTAGCAAGAGACCTAGAATAGTCTCGGTTATATAGACATTGGTATCAAGACCCAAAACTTGGGAAACCATGGAGAAAAACAACTTTGACATGGAATAAAAATTTGTGATGTGGTAAGGAGGATGACCAAAAGGAGGGACCACCCCTTCTTTGACATATTTGGAAACCATTTGTTGTTGTACCTGTCGTGCGAGAGTGTTCCATTTTTCTTCAATTTCCTCTTTATTAAGCCTTTGTAAGTTTATCCTATCAGGAAATGAAAACATGTTCGCAATATAATCTATTTTTGTTCTAATTATTTCCTTTCCTTCTTGGGATGTGACAATAACCCTCTTGTCTATCAAGTACCCACTTACACACCAGGTCACCATCTCCAGAAAGTGGAACACCTCCAGGACATTGATGGACAACAAATTTGATGCATGCATATTATTACAATATCTTATTACTTCACTGGTACTATACACAATTTGAATAGTTGTCTTCATATCATAGGTGGTTATCATTGGATCCCGAACATATGTGTCTCCATCATTAAAAATCCAGTTCTTTGGTTTTTCCTTTCATCTAAACATCAGTATAACTCTTGGTTGATGAGGAGGTCATTAGAATAGGGCAAATTGTTGAGAGTGACAAGATGACTAAAGAGGGAGGAAAGGAAAAAAGGGAGATTTTAAAGGATTACAAAATCCAATGAGGATGTGCCACGTGTAAAAAGGGTATTGGTCAGTAGATGCAAGGGAAGAGGTTGAATTGGTAGTTTATAGAGTCAATTAAGCCTAATTCAACAAATTCAAAAGTCAATTCAGCTTATGAATGCACTTATAAGGGTAATATAGCCAATTGAGGGGAATCATTTGCTAAAATAAGGAATTTTCTTCACGGGGTACATGTTTCTCATGGGAAAAGGCCAAGGTTTTAAACTTGGAGCTTGAATCTTGGCAAATTCTAGTCTTGAGAGGCTACAAGAGGTCGAATTTACTGAAACACTGTGAATTGTCTACTTGGTACAATGAATTCAAGCTTAGTCGGTGTAGAAGGAGTAAATTCAATTTTGTGGGTGTGCTAGGTTGAGTTAGACAACTAGGGTGTGAAAAATGACAAAACAATGGGCCCATTTGGTTTTTCATAAAAAAATGGCTTTGACATGTGGTAGAGTCAGATTTCGAAAAAAATTGGATGACGTCATGTTAACATCAACATGACGTGGGTCATGCCTTGTGGGAGGCAACACAACGAGGTGCTTGGAAAATGGGCTTGACATGGCTCAGGCATATGGCAGGCGGGGATGACATGGGATGCCTACATGGAGGGCCATGTGGCTTCTTTTCACATTATTTTGGAATGTGTTGGTGGAAATCGTTAACTGGTGTGAGGGGACACGATGTGTCCACATCCACATCCCCCCATTAGGATAAAAATCATGCGAGTCTGCAATGCAGAAAGCCTAGGGTCATTAGATGGTTGGGCACATCCATTGTTGGATCTCGACGGTGTGCAAGCCCTTTGGTGCCTGTGGTGCCATGTGCTCGTGGCATTGCACTAACGCTCACCCACCGATTCTCACCCAACAATGTTTTGTGCCTTGACACTTTTTCCATTAAAACATTGAAACCTTCTCCTTTGGTGACTTGAACTTGAAATTCCTTCTTTGACCCCAAGGAGTGTTAGAGAGAAATTTTCAGGGGTGGCGCATTCTGGCACCAATAGGTTCCATCAGACTTTTTATCAATTTTGAGGAAAGGATATCATCCATCCCAATAATATGGAGAAAAACAACTTTCCTATGCTACTAGTCTAGTTTTCCAAGTGGCAAGCTAGTAGCGACATAAAGTGCATTATGTTTCTTTTCTATTATATTGTGATATAAATAATTTCCTAGTATTACAAAAAAAAATCAATTTTACATAACCCATAATCTTTCCAAATCAATCCCATAGAGATATTTCATTTCATACCTCTCAAAAAGAGAAGCAGATGCTCCACAAATCCAAATGCTATCTCAATCAATAATGAACACAACCAATAGTGAATACATGAACTTGAAAGCAACATAAATAAATAATGATCCAAAGGCATATTGTTGGTTATATATGTCCAACAAACAACATTAAAAAATTTCAATTAAATACTACCACATTTCAAGTGCAACAAGGATTTGAAGAATATCTTCGAAGAAGAAATATGATTTGCAATAAGAACAAAGGGCCTTGCAAACAATTCTAGAGTTTATGATGGAAGTAACTTCAATTTATTGGACATGATATGGATTGTTCAAAATAAGGGAAATATCAACATAATGAAAATCTCTGAAATCAAGTGCAACATGAATACAAATAATACATTTGATGAAACATTTAAAGTACATTTTTTTTTCTATTTCAGCAAAAAACATACACATTGACTAGAACTTGGGAGACAATGTAGATAATTCATGATGATGATGACACCACCATGGTTTTAGTGATGCCATGGATGGTTCAAGAAAATGTAGGTAATATTAAATGATATCCAAGAAAATAAATAGAAAATGTAACTTCATTTTTTCTCTATCAAATGCCAAGTCCTATCTACCACTTATCTTCCATCACATTAATGCAAGTTGATATGGTACAATAACACTATTTTGGAGTACATAAATGCCCCCATTGTAAAAGCAAATTTCCAAACAAAATTAAGTTCAACATTTATTCATAGTCCATTCAAATCTAATATAATATCAAGATCATGTTCAAACATTTATGTACTCTCTATCCAAAAATTACAAAATCAATGTAGTAAGAAAAGGACGTCATTTAATTCTTGAGTCATCGCTTCTTTTCAGCATTAGCATTGAAAGTCTATGCTATATAATGCATTTACTATGCACATAGTTTACACATTTTCTAAGTTCCACATTTATTTTCTAGAGCCCCTGCTTCAAGACAAGTTGCAATGTAAACAAAGTTATCCATAGATATGTGACTCATTGAAAATGTACAAGTGATAGGAAGTTTGAAGAATAACCCTTGTGAAATTTTAATATGCACCTTGTAATTCTTTGAAAATGAATAAACATGAAAGTGAATTTTTTTTGGACAAACATTTTTTAATGGCACTTTTGGGACGACAACCTTTTGATGATTATAGTGGGCTCAATTTTAATACATGGTAGCTAATATTAAAAATCACATGAAAATTGGCGACTGTACTAATTGAAAGACAATTATAGGAAAGAGAATTCTATGATAGAAAAGTAGGATAGACAATATAAAAATTGTACACAAGAATTAAGATTGTGTATGTGGAGTAGTGGTAGCTATGGTTGTATGGAACAACACTTAAATGTTGTATGGAGAAACAATTTGTATGGAACAACAGTCAAATGTTGTATGGAGAAACAATTTTACTGTTTTGTAGAATTAACTCAGAGTTGGCCAATTCAATGGCCTTGATAGTGGATGGTCGAACATATTCCTAATTATGATTATTAACAATGATATTATTGCAATTGTATGTTATATCAATATTGATTGATTGAAAAAGTGATAGAATAGTGATTTACAATGAGCCAAATCACAATATGCTTATATTATTCATGATGATATAATTATAATCATTGGGAAATGAATAATTAAGTGCATGGAATTAATTAAAGTTTGGATATTGATTAAGAAGTTTTATATCTCATGCATTATAATTGACCTAATAACTAATGTCATGAATGAAATTGTGAATAGGAAATTTGCATATTGCTTTCAAGTATACATTATTAAAAGTAAACTTACTCAAAAGTGGGAGTGGAAGTGTATTCAAACATTAAAATAATAATAATAATAATAAAATCTCGAAGACAATGACAAGAGGATACTTGTTGGGAAGGATAAAGGAGTGCTAATTGGACTATTCAAAAATCATGAGAAATTAATCAGTTACGACTACCTCTCATGGAAATGGTCATACATGAATGACTTTCTTAATGCGGTTGAATCCCAAAAAATGATATCTAATATAATGCATTGCGAAAGATCCTCAATACTTAAAAAAACGAAAAAAAGATAAAGGAGTTATGTAAACTCCTCGAAATTATCAACTAATTAGGAATAATGTTTGTAGCCATATAGACATGAAAGCTAGTTATGCTCAAGAAAAGGTAAATTGAAGGAACTAGGTAAGAATTCCCTTGGGTAGAATTTGTATTTTGATGATATTTTTATAATTGAATGTATAATTTTCATTGATACCCATGTAGGGTATGGTTAAACAATTGCTAAAAAAATAATTTAGTAAAATCCTAGTAATATTTGCATGTATTAAGTTTCTATAACGGACAACAATTGGATAAGTGAGTATTATTCTCACAAGATAAGTTGTGTTTTATAATGCATTGAGAGAATACATGAGAAATGCAGGATGTGTGAATTAAATGCAATGATTGCATTGTAAGCATGAGGCTGTGAGTATTGGCCTAAGTTCTTCTAAATCTAAAGCATGATTTCATAGTGTTATAGAGTGTTATCATGTGCATGAATGATTGATTGTTCTTGGTTGATGTGAATAACCATGGAATGGTTGATCCCTGGATGTGGGTGACTCGCCAGATGATTAATGTGATGGGACAGGGGTGGGGTGAGAAGGGATGCCACCTGCCCGCCCTGTACAACGAAGATTATAGCTGGTCGACAGATGATCCTCGACATTTGGGTATCGCAGTGTTTAATGGCTTCAC
This sequence comes from Pinus taeda, assembly GCA_000404065.3. Classification (NCBI taxonomy): domain Eukaryota; kingdom Viridiplantae; phylum Streptophyta; class Pinopsida; order Pinales; family Pinaceae; genus Pinus; species Pinus taeda. The sequence goes on along the minus strand of APFE031579319.1, from coordinate 102,568 downwards.
TGGAGGCGACTTTGATACTACCAGCCTATCCTTCGATATGTTTTGCACCTCCGCACGCTCTGAACTACTCTGGACCTCGGCTCTCTTGAATGCCATAGTAATGGTGGGTGCAATTCGAGGTAGGACTGAGGGTAATAAATCTAGGCTCCGTCATGGGATCGCTTTGGAGCCTCTAATTTTTTGTTGGTCGGGTTATGGCCTGGTGGATGTTAGCTCTAGCAGATTGACAGGGGTGACTAAGCTGGGTTTTTGCTCTGATAGACCTGTATAGCTGCCTCCGTCAGCTCCCTGGATTTTCTCTAAGGCATCGGGCTCTTGTTTGGTTGAACGTTTGATTTGCCCGTTTTCTGCTTCTGTGGTTGCTCGGTCTTGTTCCCACAGTGCCGCTGCTGCTTTCGTTATGCCCCGTCTACGCCATAGGATGAGATGCCGCAGAGGCACCCCTCGGCGGGCGCCCTCTAGCTCGACCTCCAATTCTCCCTCCCTCTCTAGCAATTTCACATCTGGCCATTACCCTTGCACTCGCAGTGGGAGAGGGCATCTTCATCTGCCTAGCTATTACCCTGAGCCCCATCCTCTAGACTCCTTGTCCTCTCCCTCTTTCGACTCTGCAATTTTCACTTTCAATTGCTCCCTGAATCGTCCCAGGATTACTGCTCATGTTTCGGTGTTCTTTCTCGAGGAAGCCCAAGAGGTGGGAGAGTCCAGCTCTCATCAGGAGGGTCATGGTTCGGTCTCTGTGCCGAATCCATGCTCTTTGCAGGCTGCAGAGGTTCCAACAAGCAATGATATTGACATGGTGATGGAGCCAGCGGCCCCGAGTCTGTCTGAGAATGACGCTGCTCGTGCACAGGATCCGCCTGACTTCGGCTGGTGCAAAATCGTGGAAGAGCCTCCATATGCTTAGTTTATTCTATGTTGCTTTGTTTCAAGTCATGCGGCCCATAATAGAGGGAAAATTTTTGTTACTGCTGATAAGATAGGGTTAAAATGCAAGTTTTTTGGAATATCTGTAAGCTCTGTAATGTCCAGAAGGTCATCATTGGTTCCCCTGTGTGGGATTGGATTGCAGGGTCTCGTCTAAATTCTCTGTCTTGGGAAATTTTTCTGTTTCTATCTGCCTCTCCTTCTGGGCAGTTGCTTTAGACATCGGTCATGATGTAATTTTACCCCTTTAATGTGAATAGAGTAGTTTTATTTAGAAAAAAAACCATGGAATGGTTGATATGTGAATACTTCATTGTAAATAATACTTAGTGGAGTATTTTCGAGGTAGGAAATTTCTAGTACGAAAGGATTGTTGAAAAAATGATAATGCATATGCTTGATGTATTAAGTAGATGAATGCTAGTGCAAAACAAGCATTTGTATGACAAATATCATGAAAGGAAATGGTTACCAATTATTATGAGAAATTGATGAGTGTTGAAATGAGTGGTGAGAAATTCCTTACCCCCACAAATGTAAAGTGGTAAACTAATTGAACACGAATTTATGAGAATGGTAGCTTAGTAGAGAGATAAAACTTTATAATTCTTAGTCTTGAGTTTATTTTGATTTAATGGAGTAAGTTTTAATTTAATTATGAATTACCTAGAATGATGATAATGTATAACTATATAATGTAATGATGGTTTCTTTTACTTTATGTGAAATGCAGTTGAAAATGATTGAATTGTTGAGTGTGTGACCATTTTGGAATCATTTTAGGACCCATTTTACATATTGTACCAAAAGGATTAAATGCATAAAAACTAACATTATTTGGTTGAGCTAAAGTGCATATTGCAAACGAAATGACATTGATTATGGAATTGATTGTAAGCCCATGAAAAAGGTTGTTTACTACCACATACATTGAGCCAAACATTATGAGAAGAATTTTATACTTGTAGATTTTTCTTTCTATGTGAAACATGTTGAAATAAAAATAACTTTAATTTTAATTATAAGGATTATATCTCATGGTAACTATATGCATGTGATATAGGTGAGATGATGTGTCTATCTAGGAAGGATACATGGTGGTTGTGGAGTTAAGAAGTTTAGAAACAAGGCCATTGTGGTGACATTAGAACCCTAAGAAATGCCTTGGTCACCAAGAGCTATATCACATGGATGTGTTGCCTTTTATTAGATAAAGCCAAAGGGATGCCTTGGTTATATGAATTTATAAATCTCTTTAGTTTTCCTATGTAATAAAGTCTTTGTAAGCTAGATCACCTAAGGAATTGTTTAGTATAGAAGGGTGTGTTTAAGCCTAGAAGGGTGAGTGAATACGAGGAAGAGGAAACTTGAAATAATTTATCATGGAAGTTTCATGTCACATGCTCCTTGGGTCATGAATAAATTTTATGTGCCTTGGAAAATAATGATCTAAATTTGTTCCATGTGGAAGATTTGTGAAGTAAATGATAGTGCTATAAATAAATATCGAATTAAAATTTCATATTTTGAATTGCTTGTGTACGTTGTGGAGTTTATAACTCTTATGAATAAGTTAATGACTACATCAGGATGCCTATAACATATTTGTAAATTTTATTGTCTGATATAGGAATTGGCTACAATGCCATAAGTTTGGACGTAGTTTGACAATGAATAATAAGTGGCATTGCTAAAGTAGTGGTGTTAATATGAAGATGGAAATAATGTTGATGCAACTGAACAAAAAATGTATGAAACTTTGCAGTGAATAAGAGAACTTGGAATGGTGTATGCTACCAGAAAAAGGCACTTGGAATGTGTTTAAGGCTTGAAATTCTCTGCCTCAACATTATAAGGGAGACCACTTGGTTGGGACCTTAGAACAACTCCTTTTCTATTTGGAATGGTGGTTCCAACTGGTTAAACTAGGTCTAGTTACCTTCTCTCTATCTCTACTGGGTATGACTTTCACATACCAATAGAGAATAGACATCATATCAAACCTTTTGTTGATTAGGCAAGAAAGTGATCCTTAAGCTGATCTGGGGCTTAGCCAAGCCACAACTAAAGTTTGCCTCTTTGATAAGAGGACTTCTAAGAATGTAGAATTGAATCTAAATGCAAGAAAAAATAAAGAAATCATAAGCCTATCTTGATTAGGAAGGTGTAGATCTAACCCAACCAAGAGAAAAGTAATTAAATGATTGAGATTTCAAGACGCCTGGTTTATGATGAATATCTGACTAATGAAATAGTTCAATTAACTAATGCTATAATTACCAAAGATGTTGTTTAGATATCTATTAACAATGCATGATGAACCAATAAAATTAGGAAGTGTTTCTCATAATGCCAATGGAAATTAAATTAGAATTAGATGATAGATTTATGAGTAAATAGTTACTCCTAAATCTGGTTTAAGCATAAGAGAAAAAGAGGAAATTAACAACAAATCTATGAAGCTAATGAACTAGATACCTAATTCAAAAAGATCTTCATTTTCACATTAAACAATAGTGCTCAACATGAATGACATTTTAACCCAAATCTGTCATTAAAAAGATGAAATTTGCAATAAAATAATAGTATTTAAAATACTAATTGATTTAAACTTTGTCTCTTGCTCTGTTCCTTGAATTAATCTCCAACAATATTTCTCAAAACATAAACTCTGCTGCTAAAAGAAAGAGCTACAGTAGTGAAAACTTTGCCTCTCATACATAGTTCAGAATGGAAAAAGACAAATCTCAATAATTCCCAGATTTGAGGTTGATCCTCTCTACCTACAGTGTGAAACTCTTATTACAATAGTGTTTTAAGAATTACAAAATTGCAGAAGAGAGAAGCCCCTATTACATTCTACAAAACCATTATTTATAATTTACAAAATGAATTCCAAATAAGAGAGTTGTTGAAGAGTAATTATGCTCCAACAATTTTCATTGGTCCAAATTCCTTTTATTCTATTGCTAGAGCAATCCTGTTAATTGAAATCTTATTTTCCTCATTACTTCATCTGTTTTCTTGCGAAAACCAATCAAATTCAATTAGAATACAAATTAAAAAAATAAAAATAAAAAAAAAAAAAAAAATAAAATAATAATAAATAAATAAATAAATAAAATAAATAAAAATACCAAATATGGAAAATAAAACATCTTCGATTAAAAATCAGTTAAATAAATAAATAGAAAGAAAATCTGAGCTTTTCACTGATCCCTATAGGTTATGTATTGGTCAAAAAGAACATATTCGAAAGGATCTGTACTCAACATAGGTTATGAGCAAATGAAAATGCAGAAAATTAAATTCATAAAATTAATTTTGTTTAAAAATTTGGAGCTTGATCTTCTGCTAAATCTTAGACCCATTAAATGATTAGATATGGTTATGCAACCATTTCAGAAATATTCCCCATGATTTTATCTATTCAATGAGTCGTCTTAGGCCTCATTTGGCCAAGTAAAAATCAACTTATGAGCTCCCAAATTTGAAGTGTCAAAATTATTAAATTCCTAGAAAATTTGTTGCCTAAGCTAACATTAAGAAATTTTAATTAAAATCTAATTCTAAATTAAATCACAATTATTTCTTAATTAGTATTATTTAATTGTAACCATAAAATTAGTTTAGTTAATTACAAATTAATTATAATAAAAAATTAATTAATTAAAAATTAAAGTAAATTAAAATTAAAATTATATTATATAAAATTACAATTAAAATATAATATGTTAATAATATATATTATAAAAACAAATACCATATAACAAAACTTAAACCAAAACAATACGCGGCTTTGGAGCGAAATAAATGGAAGAGGAGAAAGGCTTGGAGGAGCGGGAGACCGACCTTAGGTTAAAAACCAATAGCCACGACATTATATTATCGGATATCAGAAGTTAACTAGTACTATAAGATTTTATATGCGCACAAATCAAAAAGCTTGATATTAGATATTTCGATATCGGAAATATCAAAACTTTTTATATCGGGTTTTTTGATATCATGAAAAATTATATCGGGAATTTTGATATTGGTTTTTTTGTAAAGGAAGAGAGGAGGTTAGGTGAAGGGGGGCTATTTTGGTAATTAAAAATCTTACAAAATGAACTACAACCATTGCAATTTTGATATCTTGGGTCTCGTAATTTCTTTTAAAATTAGAAATTAGAATAAATTATCGAGATCCCGAAAGAACATTATTTTAATTGTTCTGTAATTACGCTGGGCAATTTTGTAGGGCCGTTAGTGAAAAATGAAAAATTAGGAAAAATTAAATATAAATTAATATTTATAATGAATTACTAAATTTGGTTACAAACCATGTAACCAAATGAGATGAAACAATTATCGATGGAAAGCTAGTGAAAATTCGAACTCAATGGAGCAATCAAAATAGAAATCCGATGAAAATGAAAAATATGGCAAAAGTGTAGGACACTTAACCAAAAGAAAATAATAAAAGGTGATTTAGCCAAAAAAAAATATGGAAAGGGTCCCCATTTTGAAATAAACAAGTAAAAAATGGGGGTGGTAAGTTTTCCTTACAATATTTGGCAACACACTTGGAAGAACCAATTAATTCTAGTTAAAGATAATGAACTTTAATTTACCTAAAGGTTAAAAATAATGGAGTCCATTGAATCATAAAACAATAAAATATTTCCATGGGTCCCACATAAATAGATTAAGAAATATGAGTTTGAAAAGATAAGTAGTAAAAAGCAGGCTTGAGTAAAAAATATGAATCCAAAATTTATGAAAAATCTATTTTAAAATTACCTCGTATGAGAAATAGAAGAAGGTAGAGATAATAGTTATTTGATAAAGAATATATCCATTTTTCTAAATAGTCTTTGACATCACTTCGCTACCAGTGACCTTTAACAGTACTACGACGAAGTTGTCTTTTATGCCATATAAGTCTAGCCCCGCTACTAGTAAATGTCCATAACCCCGACGAGTTTACTTGTATTTCTCATGCTTCTTCTTTTAATCACCCTTTTGATAAACACATTTTAAAGCTTTAGTTATGATGTATCTAAGTGAAAGAGGTGGGATGATAATAGAGACTTATGTTAATATATATAATTCTTTCATATTGTTGACTCCAAATTCTTTTCCTGCGATTGTCAATCAAAGGCTTTTATAAAGTGGAGGGATGGGAGTACTCAGGTCAGTTCTTTCCTTGAAAAGGTGAACCATATCACTTAGAAATGATGTGTGTTTCTCCACGAAAAAGGTTTAAAACAAGAGGAATTTATGGTTCCATAAAGATATACCTTTAATGATAAATGAAATTCATTGAAATATACAGAGTAAAGATTTTCCATGTATGCCAATTATTGTTGAGTGAGGAAAATACTTTCCATTTAAATCTTAGCAGAGTCACCAAAATCAAAACATAATCGAAAGAAAAAGGAAAAAATAAATGGAAAGCAAACTTAAAAAATGTATTAAAAAATGCAGAAAACAAAAGCTAAAAGAAAAATCCAAATTTAGAGAACCAACTCCAACAAGATTATCTATACAAATGTATCAACAAAAGAGTAAATGAAGATAAGCATGTGTATGTTCCTTCTTATGTTGATATTTAAAAATTTTCATCTTGTAGAGTTATAAGGCATGAGGGTCTCAAAATTTAAAGGGTGAATAACAATTATGAAGTAAAATTAAGCCCAAATGGAAAGTCTCTCTCTGATGATAATTTTCTTGTTTCAAAGCAAAACCTACATAAAAACATCTTAACTATTTTCTAATAAAAGCAATGCTTAAGAAACAAACTAAAGGTTCAAAATCTCCCCAGTTTAGTTGTTTTGATGAATAATCATTACTGCTACTCGAAAACTCGAAAGCTAACAAGGAGAATAAGCTCCCAATCTGATCTAGTAGGGGCATGAAAATGGATCATGAAGATCTGCAAAATCGAGTTTTATATAAGCAAAAACTAAAAACAAAACTGAAAAAAGTAATAAAATGAAAATGAATGAAAGTGGGCATATGAAAATTTCCATTGGAGAATTTCATTTAACCTTACTTAGAGATATAATTTTCTCCAATAAAAATAACCTCTTTTTTTAATTAGAATTAAAATTATGAAGAAGTTGAATTTTCTGGAATCATATTGACCCAAAATCATCATTTATTAAATCTAAACCAAAGCAAACAATAAACTAGAAGAAAACAATGATTTATGTTAAAGGAATTAGAAATAAACCAAATCCATTAGAAATGAAAATGAAGATATGTTTCTTTATGAACTGCAACGATGATTGTTCTCTTTGCTTTTTCCATTCTGAATTTATATCAGCCCCAAAATATTGAAATCGAATCAAAATCCAAATGATGTAGCAATTATGTATATGAAGAGGACTTGGATCGTTATATGATAAATATGGAGCGATATATCAAAAATTTAAATAAAAGATAACTAAAACATGAATTAACCATGGTCCATTACTTTTTCCTATTTCAAATTCCTTACCAATTTTTGCATTATCATAGTTGTTTCTCAAAAGTGTCTTGAAAAACAAATGAAGATGCTCACTAAAAGATGATTGACATAATAAAATGTGCATCCAATAACGAGTCAAAGGCAAAAACGTAAACGAATCACAGGTGATAAAATTTCTCATTATCTAAGCAGATTGTCGAGAAGAGTAAAAGAGAACCATGTGCATATACTATGAAGAATGTATATCCCTAAAGTCACAAAGTCATCCCGATGAATGAATACTTGGATTTGATGAAATTATGATTAAAATGCATCCAAGCTCTCAACCACCATGATAACATGAAAGTAGCATATATACAAAGATAATCAAACAAGGTTTCATGTGAGAATAGTGAAATATCAGAGGCCTACGAAGATACTTAACTCGATATTTTGAAGTTACGAGCTTCCGAGAAAATCAAAGTGAAAGGAAAGAGATCAAGTTTTCAAAAAATTCTTATTGAGAGAAAATCCAATAAACAAAGACCTTGTTTTATAATTTTTTGATGACATTCATTTTTGGAAGTTTAATTAAATTTCACCTCCGATATAAGAAGTCCCAATATTTAAAATATTGAAGGGAAACAAGATCTTGGAACAAATGTTTTTAGTAACTTTTATAAACAAAACTTACAATATTAATGATGTCCGATAACAAATGTTTTTTTAAATGTATAATCTGGAAACATTGCCTTTATAGTACATCAAAAATTCATGTATTGGAGGTAAACGTTTTGTAAGAGTTTATAAAGTAGTTCTGATGACTTTCATTCCAATAATGAGATAATTTGAAGTTCTGTAAAAATGATTTCAAGAGCACTTACATTTACTTGTAAAATAAGCTTCCGAGGAAAGGAATCCAAGATTTCATGAGAATAAATCGGGTGTCAAAGATCTCGAAAACCAAAATCAACTTATAAAACTCTGAGACCACAAGAATCGAGTGAAGACAGTGAAATAGGGACCATTTCCTTTACTAAATGTAATGGACGATATAGTGAAGGAAAAGGGATTACGGATCTCAGAGAGGTAAATATTAGAATTCGTTTTACATACTTCCGATATAATACAAACACAAGAGTCAAATAAGTTAGAAAGTCCAAAATTCAGAGGAAATATTTCGGAAAAATTAAAATAAGAGGATCGAGATTCCAAAATTCACTAATTAGAAGTTTTGAGTCTCTTTGGAAGAAATGAATGTGAATAAAGGGAAAACAATATGAACGAGTGTGATGTAATGGTTCAACTCAACTCGGAAATTGTAAGATTCAAAACAGACATAGATAAAATCATGGATAAGATCATTCACTACAAGAGTTTTGTGTGAATTTTCCTTTGTTTGTAGAAAATCTAAGCAATAAAGGGTGTAAGCATTTCATTTCAGTTGCATCGATGAGAGGCAAAATATGATTATTGACTCATAATGTTAAGTAAGAAAAAAATGAATTCACATGGGTCTGCACACATGAGCATATCGAAAGAAAAATATCGGAGAAATCACTTGGCTATACATTAGAATTACGATATGTGAGGTTTCCAATCTGAGCCTTCTAAAATTATAACGATTTATGAGAGGAGGCGGGATAACATATCAGACGAATTTTCACCGGGGAAATGTTATATTGGGAATACCAAGAGTGTAGTGAATATGTGCTTCTTATAAAAATTCTGATATGATAAAGATGGAGGTATCTGAGGGGAACCAAATATCAGGATATCGAGTATCAGAATATCGGGAGACCAGGATATTGGGACATCGGGAGATCAAATATATCGGAGTATCAAAGTATTGAGAGATCGAGATATCGAGACATCAGGAGATAAGAGCTATTTGAGTATCGAAATATCAAATGATCGGGATATCGGAGTATTGAAATATCAGATGATCGGGATATCAGGAGTTTTGAGTGTAAAACACTTTATAAGTTATGATATTTACGAAGCCTGATATGCCAAGTGGAAATTGTGGGTCCGACAACTCTTAAAGTATTTAATTCAAAAGAAAGCACCCAAATCAACTTCGCCTTTTTACAAAATCCCCTATAATAATTACATTAACTATCGGGAATATTTGATCAGAGAATGATTTTATCGTAAATTTATTATGAGGAAATTTACGATATTATAATGATCTGATACGAATCTTCCAATAATGCATTGAAGGCCTATCAGAGTTTTAATGAATAGAAGTAAAACTAAAGAATACCCAAATTATGATGAAACGACAAATACTTCCATGAACATGTTGCAAATTTATAAAGGGTTAGCTGCTTGCTTATCTTAAGTCTTAAAAATCAAGCCAATGAAGATTTGCAAAAAGAAACAAAACAGAAATAAGAAATAAACTATGAAAAAAAGAAAATCAAACAATAGATGAAGATGAACTTGTTAATGCATACCTGGAAGAATATTGACTATAAGTTTACCTTATGAATCTTCAAATTATCCCATGAATTTATCAAAATTCACATACATCCAACCTCATCTCCTTATTTAATCTAAAATGTTAAGTAATGAAATTTCAAATTGCATCTTGCTCAAATTTACATCTTAGGACAAGAGTGGTGAAAATGAGTTTTTTCATAAATACTTGTGAATCAAAAAATTGCCAAGCTGTAGCAATTCCTTGGAATTTCTTTACACATCATTTTTTAACAATGTGATGAAGTTTTGCAAAAACAAGACAATAAAGTGCTTTCACAATTGTGTATGATCCGACTATATAAGAATTTTTTGATATATTCTAAACCACTTTGCCAGAAAATGAAAGGAGATGCCAAGAAAAACTAGGATTCAGTATTTGCTTATTAAAAATCTGCAACACTGAAATAAATGTAAACAGAAAGAGAATTTAATCTAAATTAATCTATTCCTATTACTAATTTAATGAAAAGAAACATGAGTAGTTATAGTCATACTTCTAATGTAACCATTCTCTTATTTTAATTCTTGCATGTATGTACAGGTTAATCAGCAGGAGTAAAACTGAAACTAAATTAATTTTTTTTTAGCCTACTATGCACAATTAACAAATTTAGCGAAATAAATTTATGTACAGAATTCTTATCTTGAAATTATTCCAAACATACACTTATAAGATCATGAAAAATAGCATGAACTTTAGTGAATGGTTGGAAAAAGTTCTAAGGAAGAGGAAACACCATGCCATGCTTGAATAATACATTTTTAATCATTGAAGCCTGCTAAACATTAGCAAACTCAGAAATATTCCTGAGCATTGGAATTTCTAGATATTTTTCATATGGATCAATAAAGAATGGATGAATATTTAAAAGATTTCCAGAAGTATTCCATTGCTGGTTAGAATGAAATGGTGTATTCTCAAGTGCCAGAATTTGTGATGAACTTAATTGAAAATCAGAAATAAATTGATCAAACATGAACAAATAAAATTTCAAAATAAAAAGTCGTTGATGTCTAGCCTGAAATTCTAGAATTGATTTTCATATATTCTTATTAATGCATTTGATGAGTATCTAGAGTTTGAATGTTCAAAATACTATCATAATGCGTTCAGAAATTCAAAAATGAGATTCAAACGAAAAACAAATTCAAACTGAGGGAACTGAAAACGAAGCAAATTCAAGTTTATATTAATGTTACAAATAATGGTACAACATAGTTGGGATTCATTTGTGAAGATTTATTTTCCACAAGCATCAATATAAATTATAAAATTAAACTCATTGTTTGCTTTCTTTTGCGAGAATGGGAAGATTTCAAGCTTATTATCTAAAGGGCATTTCATGATTGTAGGAATTATAAATTAGGATAGGTTCTTGAATACCAAAATTAATATGATGATTGAATGTTTGAAAATTAGAATGAACCAGAATAAATCCTTGATTAAAATTCTCTTCATCTTCAAAATTATATTTACCTAAGGAATCAAACAAAACCATTTCTGAAGAGAAAAGAGTTTGAGTATTTTTATTTTCCAAGTCATCATCATAAGTAACTTCATAAGTGTTATTTTCCTCTGAATTAAATAAATCAAAACTAGACAAGTGATTGACTACCAAATTAAGGGAATCTTTAGGTTTATTAATTGAATTATCGATTAAATTTTTTCTACCAATTTTTTAGTAATTAATTATTAATATCAGTTCCTATGTTTAAAATTAAATTTGAATTTAAAGGGACTCCTGATTGATCATGAGTTAAATTAATATTGTTACAAATATTGATTTGCAAATTGTTGTTGAGATGCTCCATCATTTGCAATTTATTGTCAACATATTGTGAATTAATTTCAGTAGTAGACTGTGCATTGCCTACATTCTCTGATTGATTTAATTGTTGTTGATTTAGTTGTTGTTGATTGTTGTTAGTAGATTGTGCCTTTTTGTTGAATTCTACTTGATCAACATTATGTAATTTTGGATCATTTCCGGCATAATGATTGTCATTTGTAATTTCAATTTGTGAAGAATCAAAGTTTTCATTTTGAGCAAGTGTATCACAATCAATAAAGACTATACTTTCTGGTTCTTGATAGTTATCACAGGACAAGGAGACTAAATGCCTGAACCATCCAATTAATTGGAATTGAGGAGACAAATATTTGGACCGAAATTGCATTAAAATTAATTTAAATCTAGCATAAAACATGTCCAAAGTCTCACCTTCCATCCTACACAATTCTTCTAACTGATCAAACACCTTTTCATAATCATATTCTTGAAATGCGTGAAGGAAAATCTTCAAAAATTCATCCCAACTACATATAGAGGTCGCTGGAAGTGATAAGCACTAGGCTTTGGCTTTTCCTGTCAAAGTATGAGTTAAGATCTTGCAAATAATATCTTTGTCAATATTGAAATTATTGCAACTTAAGATAAATTGAAAGAGATGACTAAAAGAAGATGTCTTACCATTATATTTACCAGAGACAGGATCTTGACTGCCTTTACTGGAGTGGTTTTTGGGTGAGGTCTGATAAAACAACTCAAAGTAAGTCTTCTACATAGAGCCATAGTAATAAAATAAAAATAAAAAAATAAAAAATAAAAAATGATCAGACCCTTCTTCTAGCACCAAAAATGTTGAAGGATCGAAAATCTTCGCCTCAACATTATAAGGGAGACCACCCGACTAAGACCTTAGAACAAATCATTTTCTGTTTAGAATGATGGTTCCAACTTGTTAAACTAGGTCCAATTACCTTCTCTTTGTCTCTACTAGCCTAAAGTATGACTTTCACTTACTAATAGAGAAGAGACATCAGATCAACCATCTTTTTGATCATGCAAGAAAGTGATCTTAAGTTGATATGGGGCTCAACCAAGCCACAACTAAAGTTTTCTTCTTTAATAAGAGGACTTCTAAGAGTGTAAAAATAAACCTAAATGCAAGCAAAATGAAAGAAATCATAAGGCTATCTCGATAAGGAAGGTGTAGATCTAACCCAACCGAGAAGAAAGTAATTAAATGATTGATATTTCAACACACCTTGTTTATGATGAATATATGAGTAATGAAATAGTTCAATTAATTGATAACATAATTACCAAACATGATGTTTAGAGACATATTAACAATGAATGATGAACCAATAATATTAGGAAGTAGTTCTCATAATGGCAATGGAAATTAAATTAGAATTAGATGATAGATTTATGAGTAAATAGTTACTCAAAAATCTGGTTTAAGCATAAGAGCAAAATAGGAAATTAACAACATCTATGAAACCAATGAAAGAGAGCTAATTCAAAAAGATATTCATTTTCACATTAAACAATAGTGCTCAACATGAAAGACATTTTTACGCAAATCTGTCATTAAAAAGATGAAATTTTCATTTAAAATAATAGTATTTAAAATACAAATTGAATTAAATCTGGTCTCTTGCTATGTTCCTTGAATTGATCTCCAACAATCCTTCTCAAAACATAAGTTCTACTACTAAAAACAAGAGTTGTAGTAGTGCAAACTTTGCCTCTCATACATAGTTAAGAATGGAAAAAGACAAATCACAATAATTCCCAGATATGTGATTGTTCCTTTCTACTTACAACCTGAAAATCCTATTACAATAGTGCTTTAAGAATTACAAAATTGCAGATAAGGAAGCCCTATTACATTCTACCAAAAACCCATTATTTATAATTTACAAAATGAATTCCAAATATGAGAGTTGTTGAATTGTAGTTATGGTCCAACGATTTTCCATTGGTTCAATTCTATTTTTCTGTTGTTCAGCAATCTATGATTTAAAATATTTCTTTCTGCATCTCTCGACTGCTTTCCTACAAAAAACCAATCAAAATTCAATTAAATTACATATTAAATAAAAAAATACAAAATCTGGAAAATAAAACATCTTCAATTAAAATTCAATAGATAAATAAATAAAAGCAAATATGATATTTCCATTAATCTCTGTAAATATCTTATTGGTCAAAAATAACATAATCAAATGGCTTTGTACTCAACATAGGTTATGAGCCAATGAAAATGCAAAAAATTAAACTCAGAAAATTAATTTTGTTTAAAAATTTAAAGCTTGATCTTCTACTATATTTTAGACTCATTAAATGATCAAATCTGGTTATGCAGCCATTTTATAAATATTCTCCATGATTTTATCTATTCAATGAATCATCCTAAGCCTCATTTGACCAAATAAAATTCAACTTATGAGCTCCCAAAATTGACGTGTTAAGATTGCCAAACTTCTGGAAAATTTAATACCGAAATAAAATTAGGAAATTTTAATTAAAATCTAATCCCAGATTAAATCACAATTATTTATTAATTAATACTAATTTAATAAATAATTACAAATTAAATTAATTATAAAACCACTTTTAATTAATTTAAAAATTAAAATTAAAATTATATTATATTAATATTAATATTATAATTAAAATATAATATGTTATTATATTAATATAATATATTTTATAAAAACAAATACCTTATAACAAAACTACTTGAACCAAAACCAATACGTAGCTTTGGAGTGAAATAAATGGAAGAGGATGGAGGCTTCGAGGAGCAGGGTACCAACCTTAGGTTAAAAACCAATAGCCACAACATTATATTATCAAATATCAGAAGTTAACTAGCGCAGTAAGATTTTATATGTGCATAAACCAAGAAACTTGATATCCGATATTTCGATATCGAATATATTTGGAATATCAGAATTTTTTATATTGGTTTTTCGATAGCGAGAAAAATTATAGCTGGGCTTTTGTAAAGGAAGGAAGGAGGTGAACTGAAGTAATTAAAAATTTTTCAAAATAAACTATTTTGCAATTTTGATATTTCAGGCTTCGTAATTTCTTTTAAAATTAGGAATTGAAATAAATTATTCAGATCTTGGAAACACATTATTTTAATTGTTCTACAATTTGGGTGGGTGATTTTCTAGGTTCATTAGCGAAAAATGAAAATTAGTAAAAATTAAATAGGAATTAATATTTACAATGAATTACAAAAATTAAAATAACATATATTTTGTACATTTTTTAATACAGGCGGTAAAAATTATCGAATTTTGGACGGACAACATTTGCAAATCGTGTACCAAATGAGATGAAACAAGTATTAATGGAAAACTAGCGAAAATTCAAATTCAATGAAACAATCAAAATAGAAATCCTACGAAAATGAAAAATAAGAAAATTGTAGGACACTTAACCAAAAGAAAACAATAAAAGGTGATTTAACAAAAAAATTATGGAAATGGTCCCCATTATTTGAAATAAATACGTAAAAAATGGGGTTGTTGGGGTTTCCCTACAATAGAATGATATGTTGTTTCTAGAAAAAAAGAACCTACAATGGTGATAACATAAAGGATGGTGTTCCTTTAAATGGGAGGGGATTGTGACACTTGTGATATTATATTAAATTGTATTAATTCTACTTGTGTGGGATGTATATGTGTAATGGGTTAAACCTAGAGTAGTATGCATTATATTATATTTTTTAAGGAAATTTTTAAATAATTAATGAAAGAGATCACCACATGTACTTACCATGAGCCATGAGTGGGAGATAGCAAGTGGGAATGGTAGGAATTGAACCTATTGAAATAATCATTGCCATACTTCTTTTGCTAAGACGAAAATGTAAAGATCCAATTTCCAAGAAATCAATTGGTGAGGTGTTATGTAACCAAATCAGATAAAAGATAGATCAATGACTTGAAATAATCTCATTTAAGGGGGAATTTTCCTTTACATTACATAAATAAACAATTCTTGGATGATACAAATGACAAGACCTCCTTGGTATATATAGGATTCTAAGGGGTTATAATATAATCAAAGCTGACATAACAATAATAATATAAGTGCACAACAATAACAATAGTGAAATTCTATGGGGCACAACAATAACATGGGGAATACATAGGTATAACAATAACAATAGGGGGCTACACTAATAACAATAAGGGGAATACACTAGTCTTATAGGGACCTAACATGCCCATCTCTTTCAAAAAAGTGTTGTCCTCAATGCTTGAGTAGTTTTGGATGCTTTTGTATAAAATTATCATCCTTCCATGTGGAATCTTCAGTGGGTAAGTTCTTTCACTTAATGAGATATTATGAAATTAATTGATTTCGTAGTTGTTGAGTTCTTGTTTCCATGACCACTTCAGGTTCAAATATGATATTTCCTTCTTTGTCAAGTTTTGTCAACATTGTTTGAACTGGGAGCTTGTCATCGATAACCTTCTTTAAGCATGAAATATGGAAAAATCGGTGTACTCGGGAAACTGCATGCATCTTCAATTTGTATGCCATAGTACCGATCTTTTGCAACACCTTGTAAGGACCATAGTACTTGGGTGATAATTTATCATCCTTATTAGCTTGCTTGAGAGACATTTATTTATATGGTTGTCGCTGTAAAAATACCCAGTCACCCATCAAAACTTCTTTCACTGTGATGTTGATCTTCCTGTTCATTCATTCGATTTTGCACGAGAGTGAGGTTATCCTTTAACAGTTGGAGAACTTGCTGTTGATGCTCGATGCGATCTTTCACTGTTTGAACCTTAGAATTTTCTCTTAAAGATGATGTGATGGATGGTGGCTGATATCCATAAAGTGCCATAAATGGGGTCATTTTTGCTGCAGTATCGAAGGAAGTGTTATAACACCATTCAGCTAGAGGTAACCACTCGGCCCATTGTGTTTATTTATCCGATACAAAACAATGAAGATATAATTCCAAACATTTGTTCACTATCTCAGTTTTCCCGTTAGATTGAGGATGATAAGATGAGCTATGAGCTAGTTGAGTACCAAGATAAGAAAATAATTCTGTCCAAAAATTTCTAGTGAAAATGGGATCTCTGTCACTTACAATAATCTTTGGGTTTCCATGTAGCTTTTGAATTGTTTCCATAAATGTAGTAGCAATTGTATTGGCTTTAAAAGGATGAGGTAATGCACAAAATTTTGCATACTTGGTAAGTCTATCAACTATCACCATGATGAAACTCTTTCCTTCAGACTTGGGTAAACTTGTGATAAAATCCATTGAGACCTCCTCTCAACGCTGACTTGGCATGGCTAAAGGTTGTAACAAACCCAGGGTCTTAGTTGTCTCAACTTTATTTTGTTGGCAGACCAAACATTCTGCCATAAACTTTTAAATATCATATTTAAGGCCATCCCAAAAAATTTCTTCTTAACCCCGTGGTAAGTTTTCAAAAATGTTGAGTGCTTTCCTAAGGGGGAGGTGTGCAATTCCAACATTTTTTTTTTTTTCTCGAGTTTGGAATTCTTACAAAGATATAATTGATCTTTGTACCATAATAGATTAATTTTCCAGCTAAATGTATCAGATGTACTAAGGTGTTGCTGCAACTTTTAAATGAGTGCCCACATCTCTTCATCATTATTCCATTCATTCCTTGCTTCAGTTATCCACTCAAGTTGGATGCTAGAAATGACACAATGAAATGCTTCCACATCCTCATTCTTTCTTGAGAGTGCATCTGCAACAACATTTCTTCCATTTTTTGTACATGATTTCAAACTCATAACCCTTAAAGTGTCTTCCCATTAGGTAAGGTCTCCATTGCTTTAGTGCATGTAGTATTGCCAGCATTTCCTTCTCATAAATAGGTTTGTGTAAATACTTTCATTTGATTAGACGACTTTCAAAAGAAACGGGTCTTCCTTCTTGCAATAAAACAACACCAATTCCATTTCCCAAGGTATCACATTCCACAATAAAAGTTTTTGTGAAGTCAGGCGTAGCTAAGATTGATGCTTGACACACTGTCTCTTTAAGATGTTCAAATGCCTTAGTCGTTTCTGAAGTAGAAGAAAATGCAGCTTTATTCATTAGTTTTGTTAGAGGTGTTACTATTCTCCCATAATTTTTAACAAACTTGTGATAATACCTTGTCAACTCGATAAATTCTCAAAGATGCTTTATGGTTGAGGGGAATTTCCATTCCTTAATGGATTTAATTTTGTTAGGGTCTATTTTAACACTCTCATGAGATATAATATGACCCAAATATTCCACCTCCTATACTCCAAAGAAACATTTGGAGGTTTTTGCATATAATTGTTTCTCCTTCAATAATTTGAGCACCCTGTCAACATGTTGAACATGATCCTTCCAAGACTTGATATAGATTAGTATATTATCAAAAAATATTAACACAAATTTTCCAAGCAAGGGTTAAAAAATGGAATTCATCAAACCCTGAAATGTTGAAGGAGCATTAGTAAGGCTAGAAGGCATGACCACAAATTCATGATGTCCCTCATCAGTTCTGGATGTTGTGTTCAGAATGTCTTCAATATTCATTCTAATTTGATGATATCTTGAACGAAGATCCAACTTAGTGAAGTAAATTACTCCATGTAATTAATCCAACAATTCATCAATGACAGAAATGAGAAATTTATTTTTAATAGTGAGCTTGTTGAGGACCCTATAATCGAGACACATATTCCATGATCCATCCTTCTTGTGTACCAATACTACTGAAGCAGAGAAATAACTTTAACTAGGATGAATTATAACAACCTCTAGCCTTTTTGCAACCACACGTTCAATTTCACTCTTTTGGACATAGGGATATCTGTAAGGTTTGATGTTTGGAGGAACACTTCCTGGAATCAAATTTATAGCATGATCATGATCAAAGATGGGTGGGAGGCCTTTGAGAGTATCAAATACCTTGGAATGGTTGTCCAAGACTTTGTGGAGATCTGGAAAAATATATTATTTTGATGTTTGACCCTGTAGTGAGCATAATTGTGAAATTATGTCTCATTGTTCTTTATTAAAAGATTTGCCATGCCATTAGAGCTAATTATATTTCCTGGTTTCCCTGCAATATCCCTTAATTCAACTTCCTTTCCTTTCCAAAAAATTTCAAGAAAATTCTTGAAAATTAAAAGCTATTGTCCCCAAAGATTGTAACCTTTGGACTCCTAGTACAACATCAAAACCACCCATTGGAATGGAAAGCATTGGACTATTCAATACATATTCCCCTATGGTTAGCTCAATATTATGACACTTTCTAGAGAAATTTATAGTTCCTCCATTTTCAACCATCACTTGACACTCGTGTGTTGGATGTAGGAAGAAATTCATGATCCAGGTTTAAACAGGAATGTAACAAATTACAGATATAACTATAAATACAGAGATGCGGCAGAAATAACATTTCCTTTGATTAATATCAAATAATAAAATATGCTTACAAATAGTGTGGAAATGAGACTAGCTCGGCGATGGTAGCTTATCTCTCAGAAGAGATGTGGCTACATGCCTCTGAACTGTGTTAGAATGAGGTTCAATGGCCTTTTTATTATTGAACAATAAGAGAAAACCCTAAACAACCAAAACCCTAACTCGAGAAGATATAACACAAAGAGTTTATGGGCCCCGTTGCGGTTAGTTGGACAACCAACTTCCCAGGATCATGACTTGGTCATATTATCTTTGTTTGACGCACATGATACCCTATTGGAAAGATCTCTCCGAGGACTACGACGGGAAATATGATTTTGTCAAAAAAGTTGCTATCGGTAGATTGCCAAAAAAAATGTTGTTTAGGGCCTCAAAACGGCTCCAGAAGTTTAGGACCCAAAAATGACTAAAAATAGTAAATTGCGCTACAATTAAGGAAACTGAAAAATTGAAAGAGACATTTGTGAGGGTCCAAGTGGGATAGGCAGGTGGCCACCAACATCCACCTGGGTCAATTCAATTCTTTGGCTATGCATAATGTCTGCATTCCAATAATGCGGGGGAAAATGTAGTAAATGAACATATACTAAAACAACATAAAGGACATCATGATCAAGGTTGAAATCTAGTTTCCATTGGTTTAGATACATTCGTTATCGAAGAAATAAGAGCCATTTCTAAAAATGGGATCCTTGTCTTCTTTGGCTTTAATCAAATTAGTTTAAAAACCTATTCCATAAAAATAATGACTAAAGCTAGCCCTAGATCAACACTCCTAACCTCTTCCATAGAAGTAACAAGTGAGTTTTCCCTTGATCAACACTCGCAAATTTCTTTTAACCCAATTTTCCATGGTTGAGAGATAGCCACAGATTAATGCACTACTCATCAACCCACACCTTGCTAGAGCCAACGCCATATTCAAAAAACCCAATTTTCCATGGATTTGGGAAATAGACATAGGTTAATGCACTACTCATCGACCCACGCCTTGCTAGAGCCAACGCCATATTCAAAAAAGATGAGCAAGGAGAGGGACATCGAGGATTTTATCTAATTTCCTAACCAACCTAAATTTCAAAGGATCTCCATCACTAAAACTAAGACATAAACGGCGAGCAACTCAAGATCTAGAAGAGGGATGGCCATTTTCAAAATCAAAATTCACTTAGATCACGAGCTTGCCAATCGAAATGTTTTCTTAATTCATGCATGTTTCTTAATCATGAACATGAAAAAGATGGCCTCTTTATTAGAGTACAAAAGGCTAAACAAGTCAAGCTTCCCTTTATTCCCGCTTGTAATTATGAACGTAGCTCTTCCCGTGACTTCTTCATGAATTTTGATGACAATTATTTTCCACTGAAATTGTTATTCATTTCATGGAAAGTTGAGCAATACTTTAAAAATAGAGTTGTATATAAAGTTTATGGAGAAGTGAAGTTTTATATATATATATATTATATATATATATATATATATATATAAAGTTTTAAGTTCAAGTAATGCTTTATCAAAAGTTGTTTAGGTTAGGTAAAGTGGGGTGATTGGTGTGTATAAGGGTTTTTTATGATGAATTGATTACAATGTTTAATTTAGTTAAAGATGAGTTGTTGATTTTGTGTGGTGTATATTTAGTTCGAATTTAGTTCTATATATATATATATATATATTATATTATATATATAATTTTTTAGTTTTCATTAAAAAAAAATTCATAATTTTTTAGTGAAAGAGATTTATATTTTTTTAATAGTTTGTTAACTGTACCAGAGATAGATACTAACTATTTTTATAGAAAATCCACTCATGTTTAGGCAAGTTGGTTATCTTGTGTGGAAATTACTCTCATGAAGCTAGTAAGACTGGAACTCGAGTAGGGAGGATAAGCGATGCCTTCTCCCTACCACCCAAGTTACACCCACTTAACAAAAAAGATTCACATTTAATTCATAATATAAATACGTTAAATTAATTTTATTAAATTTTAATTTTTTTTTAATTTCTTTACTATTTAAATTTATTTTATTGTTTTTTTTTCATATTTATTTAACATGGTTTTAACAATATTAAATATTAATACTTTTACAACATTGAATGAAATTTTGAAAAATACAATATAATTAAAAAAATTGAGGAAAAAACGATGATCTTGATACTGAAATTAGGGGCTTCGAAATTCAAAATTCTAAAATTATTATAATATATCTAACATTTTATTATCTATTATATATCATTATTTATATATTAATACTATGGGGTTTATAGACACTGATTGGGGCTTTATTAATTACACTTTTTGATGGAAGTCACCGGTTCAATTTCCCATCTGATGAGGTGATATATTGACATGATGAAGATTTAGTCCCACCAACTACAAAAAAATTTTATAATATAATAATTTAAAAAGGAAACAAATATGGTATTTATTAAATTAACAAAAAGTGAATTTTAAATATTTATTTAGTTAGTCCTATTGTTAGATTACCTTCCTTTGACAGGTTACAGGTTCAATTTCTCGGACTCTTAGGTGGGCTCGTGGTCAATTCACAAAGTGACCTTCGGTGGATCTTCTTTGTACAAATTTTCGGGACATAACAATCATTGATCTTCGGGGTCCATGAACCACAGAGAAGAAAATTAAATAAGTAATTAATGTTTATTTTTTAAATTTTTATACTATTATATTTAAAAATATAAAACACAAAGAAATTTATTTTTTAATGGCTTAAAATCTTATATGGTGGTAAAAATTTGGATGATCATTGTATGGATCATAGAGTATGATCATGGTAAGGATTCACTTTTATCCTTGGTTCCTTTTTTTCTTGGGGCAAGGTGAGGGGGAATAAGGTGTAGATATGGCCTACTCCTCTCATTCTTTAAATGATGTAGTTAGTAGAAAATATTGTATACAAACACTCAATATACATTATGGAGAAATTAGAGAAGGTACAAGTGCATCTTAACTTTCATTGGTGACTTCTCCAGATGCACTTGGGTTTACTTCCTAAAAATTAAGAGTGAAGTTTTTGACTTGTTCTTGGCCTACAACTTAACCCTTGTAGAAAAGCAATCTAAACATTAACCGTACATCTTAAGAACAAATAATGTAGGTGAATTTATGTCAACAACAAATGAAATATTGCACTACATATTCCAATCAAATGCAACATATTGTTCTATATACAACACAATATAATGATGTTGTTGAGAGAAAGTTCAAACATTAGAGGAAATGACTAATTGTGTGATTCAATCTAAGGGATTAAATATTTATTATTGGGTGGAAGAAATCAATTGTGTGAACTATATAATAAATCACACTCCCACAAAGGCTTTAAAAAATCTAATATCCGAAGAAGCATGGACTACCAATAAGTTATATGTAAGTCACTTCCATGTATCTAGTAATATAGCATGGGCTCACATTCCTCATAAGGAAAGGAAATCCTTACATCCTAAAAGTGGGAAGTGCACTTTTGTTGTGTATTCTAAATATGTAAAATGTTATAAACTTCTTCAACCTCATTCCATTGAAATAATAATTAGAAAAGATGTTAAATTTGATGAAAATATCTTATCATGTGAGTGTAATTAAGCATTTGTGTCATCTTCAGGCTATGATCCATCTTTGATGTGAATGCCACCTTCTATTCCTTTTATGGTTTCTTTTTTAGATGATGAAAAGCCACCTTCACTTGCGTACCATCATCTAGATCAGTCCATTGAACATGAACCTACACTAGCACCACAACTTTCCAGATGGGTTCATTCAACACAAGAAGAAACTGGTGATCTTGTCATTGATCCTAAATATCAATGTCATACTTGTTCATAATTCCAATGAGGCTCCTCGCTTTTGGATCAAGTTTTAGAGGCTTGTGATCCAAAACATTTGTAGAAGATTTAGGCCATCCATATTAAAAAACAACAATGAATGAAGATTATCATTCCTTGATGGTGAATGATACTTGGGAACTTGTACCTCTTCCAAAAGGGAGAAATTTTGTTATATGTAAATGGGTATATAGAACTAGGTATGAATAATATGGAAGTGTTGAAAGACATAAGGAATATTTAGTTGCTAAAGGATTTAGATCTCAAGTTGAAGGAATTGACTATAATGAAACCTTTTCCTTTATTTTCAAAATGAATTCCATATACCTTGTTCTAACCCTTGCTATATCACATGGATAGGAGTTCCATTAGGCAAATGTTAAATCTACCTTCTTGCATGGGGATCTACAAGTGTTAGATATATGTTGTCATTTATGGCAAAGGCAATGAAGATGATTAGAGGTATCCAAATGTTTTTAAGCAGGACGTAACAAGTGTCAATGGTGTTGTATCCATGTCAAAGGTACTCCAATGGAAAAAGAAAATAAGACTGTAATATGAAGGAAGATCAACACATGTATGACAAAGGCGTTACAAGGCTCAAATGTTTCCAAGAAGATTGGTGAACAATAGTGGTGGAGCTATTTGGTAAAGTTGAAACAAATTTGGATCAATTTTTGTCTCATAAGAATAGTTCAAACATAGTTGGGACCCACTCAAATGGCTAGAGGTATGAAATATCTTTCCAGTGGTATGTGGAAGATCAAGAATGACCTCTTGGATCACGAGTTAGAGCCAGTCAAAGGTGATATCCCCAAATGTCAAAGTTGTAGAGCTAGTAGTGGTTGGAGGACCTTTGGAGTAAGTTTAGTTTGGAATTTTTCCAAAATGTGGCTAAGTAAGTTTGGCAGACCCATTATTCAAAGGATTGGGTGGAAGTGGCCTTGACATAATTATGGTGGAGAGCATTCTTATTGGTCATGGAAGATCCCATTCATCCTTGTGGTCATACCCCAAAAGGATCAAAGGTGTGCACAGTAGGGAATGGCAGGATGATGCAATCCCGACAGGAAATCCTCGGAAGGTCTTTCCTGGAAGAACCTCGAGCAACATGAAGAAGGGAGCGCTATGGATGATGTTAGCATGGGACAAATGGTTCTGAAAGAAGAAGGTGGCAAGCAATTACATTAGCAGAGTTTTAAAGTGAGAGGCCCCCACTTGACAACTAAGCCCACAAAGGATAGTTTAGAAGGAAGGAAGGTGAACACATAAGGGAAGGTGTTGGGATGGTAAATAGCCAAGCAATGTGGTAGCAAGAATAGTGTTAATACATTAGCCTAGGCCCTTATAAAAGTTAACGAAGGCAACATTAAAAATGGTTGAGACCCTTTAAATATTTTTCAAAGGAAATGGTAAAAAAACACAAGGCCCGAGACCATTTTATCTCTCCTCTCTGATAGGATGCATGGCAGCTTTTTCGGGATGAGATGATGCTAGCATGTTGTTAAGTAAGAAGTACATGTGGCAAGAATATTTGACCATTTCAAATACCCTAGTGGACCAAAGATGGGAGACATGTGTCACACTCTGGAGGTGCCATGTAATGGAGATAACATAAGTATGAAACCATCTCGTAGGATTTATCTTTAAAGGTTTATAAAGCACACAAAGGAGGATCGTCAGGCTGACTAGGCAACAGGAAACATGGTAGTTGTTAGTGACAGTTAAACCCAATGTGCATTTGATTGGTTCTTTTATGCAAGAAGCGGACTCATAGCGACAACTCATCCTAATCCTTAAACCCAAGAGATGTTTATGTATAGCATCATGATAAAAAATCTACGGGCCAAGACTTTTATTCTAGGACTAGTTGTATGCAGTTTAAATACTAAGGGCATGAAGAGTTTTCAATACAAAGTAAATTCCGTAGGGCTATGGAGAAATGGGCCCAAAAGACCTATGATTGGCAACATTTTATATATAAAAGGCAATTGGGGCTTATTTCGAAAACCTATTGTAAAACATATTTATAGTCTTGATTTTTTGTTTAGTGGATCTTTTCGTTTAGTAGAGAACTAAAGGCAAATCCATTTGGGCCATAAAATAAAGAAATTACGGGCTTTGGTAAAGGCTTAGAGCCTAAAGCAAGAACAGTTCGGCAACATGTATTTTGGCATTATATGCGATATTTAAATATAACATCAACAACACTAAATATTACATAAATAAGGCATGAATGGGGCTAGTAGGAGAACTAGTGGCATGGATATACTTGGTGGTAGATTTAGTAGAAACACCAAAGTTGGATCTTGATAAAAATAAAAGAACATCAGCCAAATCTTGTAACTTACAAGAATTGAGGAAAATAATAGTTTTACTCAGTTTTACTTAGCGAAACAACAAAGTAGTGATTGAAGACTCGAAGAGAAAATTTACATGACTTGATAGAAGCATGACTAAGGAAAAAATACAAGATTCATGCAAACATTCATAAGAAAGATAACAAAATCTTAAATTCCAAAAATATTAGTCCAATTTCCTTTATAATAATAATCAAATTTGCAAGATGTGGAAAAGGTGTTTGCAAGGGTGCAACCATGTTGGCTGGGAGAGGTGTGTGAGAGGTCATTAGTGAAACCTGATGTGTAGTTTGAGTATGCAGCAAGGGCGAATTAGAGATTAGATGTGGTATCTAAAAAGGTGTAATTGGTGATATGGTTTGAATGGTGTTTTGGTGATTGGTTTAGTAATCAGAGAATTTTTGCAAGTGTTTTGGTGTTAGTTTAGTAATTAGATAATTGTTGAAAGGGTTTTTGTGTTTTTTCAGTAATCAAATATTGTTGAATTTATATTAATGGTGGTTCTGGTGAGAATTTGAAGTGAGAACTTTGTTTATTTATTAAGGAAAGTGGCCTAATGATCTGAGTATGAAAATCGATGCAAGATGGATCAACAGGTCCAACAAGTGGTAGCTTTCATTCTAGGGGAAAGAGTCCCTTTTAGTAGTGGTTGATAAACGAGTAGGGTCAAGATTCCCTTTCAACATTGGTTGATAAACAAGTAGGGGCAAGGTTCCCTTTCAACAGTGGCTAATAAATGAGCAGGGGCAAGAGTCCCTTTTTGCATTGGCTGATAAACGATTAGGGGAAAGAGTCTCTTTCAGCATTGGTTGATAAACGAGTAGGGGAAGAGTCCCTTTTAGTGAAAATTAATAAATGAGTAGGGGCAGCAATCCCTTTCAATGAAAATGAATAAATGAGTAGGGATAGAAGTTCCTTTCAGTAGAATTAGATAAACCTACAAGTAGTAGCTTGTGGGGAAATGATGTAATCAAGTTGAAGCTTGTGTTTGTCAAAAATATTAAA
This sequence comes from Pinus taeda, assembly GCA_000404065.3. Lineage (NCBI taxonomy): Eukaryota > Viridiplantae > Streptophyta > Pinopsida > Pinales > Pinaceae > Pinus > Pinus taeda. The sequence continues at coordinate 76,231 of APFE031579319.1, read as the reverse complement.
AGGAAGATTGATGTCTTATGTATCTTACACATGTGTATGATAATGGTAATGCTTTTATGTTCTACATGATTTAGTTATGATGTTGATTACATGACTAGTTTCTAAAGTGATTGAAAAGTATAAATTGTCAAGAGTTGTATAATTTGGTCACTATTGATTCACCCCCCTGTCAGTAGTGTCCTGGTTTCCATTGTTTCCAACAATTGGTATCAGAGCAACCAGGTTCCTTTAGGATCAATTTAACAGTACAAGGAAGATCAAGGATCATGGAGAACCATGACTGGATTACCTTAGATGTAATTTCATTTTTGAATGGGTCAAATTATACAACTTGGAAGGTAGGAATGAGAATTTACTTACAAACTCTTGATTTGGATGTATGGCTATCAATAGAGAATGGATTAACAAGTAATGAGGTTGATGATAATGCTAAAGAGGAAATATTGAAAGGGTTGTCCAAGTTAGATGTTGAGAAAGTAATATGGTGTCAGACTTCCAAAGATATATGGCATGAGTTGTAATCCATATATGAAAGTTGCATGTGATGTCAAGAGTCTTTCCCTGAAGGATGGAATAGTCAAAGGTTCAAAGAGTATTGAATATCGTGAATCAGAGGACTATTTCCTTGTATCAAGAGGCAAAGTTGTTGATCAACACTCAGAGGATTAAGAGGATATGAAATCTACAAGTAAGTTGTTGTTTTGTTGTTATTTGTAGAACAATAGGTCATTTATCTTCAAATTGCTCAATTGAAACTACTAGTGAATGTGAGAGTTTCTCATCAAGTTACAGTGAAGAAAGAACTACCTTGGTAGCAATAGCAAAGCTAGATGTTGTTCAATAATTCAATGGGTGCAACTTTGGTAAAGAAGAAGATAGGATATCTCATGAATAAACAAAATAATCCCTAGAGTTAGCAAGGAAACAAATTATTGAACAAACTGTAAGTGAAATAGACACTAGTGGTGAACCTAGTGGCTTATTTATTGATTTGGAAGATCTTGAAGAAAATATCTATTTGAAAAGGAGACTCATATCAGCCCTTGAGGAGATCAAGAATCTCAAAGACATTAATATGGAACTGGAAGAAGAGAATAAAACATTAAAAGAGCAAGTGTTGAATATTCAAAAGCATGCAATGAATTCTAAAGTTTTGGAAGAGATTCAAACCAACCAAAGTCCCCTCAAGCCAAGACAATATTCGAAGGTGAAAGTAACTCAACAGCAGCAAAGGGATGCACCAGATTTTTAAAAGAAATATTTAACAACACTGTTGTAGTAGAGAAAAGAATGCAACCACAAAAGACTTCCAAAATTAAAGGTATGTAGCCCCTCATTTGATTTTATCATAGGAACACATAACACTTTGCCTCTAAGTGTCCATAGAGGAAAAATAATCATCAGTAGCATAGGTGGAATACTTTGTTTCAACCACAACCATGAATTTCTTAGAAAATTCGAATAGACATGTCTAGGGAACTCATTCCCATTAAAGGAAAAAATATCGGAGGCTCAATAACACCGGGACAGTGATTATCAGTCCAAGAAACTTTGGTAAGAATAATTCCATTGATTCCTATGCACCCTTTATAAATAATGTTGAATGCTACGTGTGTAAGAATTATGGGCACAAAGCAGTTATATGTAAATTTGGAAATAATTCACCTCCTTTCCAGAAGAAGTCAAACAGAGGTATGGATTATGTCGAAATCCAACAAGGACCATTGTGCAGCAGTTATGACATTAATCATAATAGAGGCAGGTCCTATGGTGCATGGAGGAAATAGAGATCAATGTTTTTATTTCAAGGTTTTTAGCAGAAGATTAGTAGATTAGAGCCTAAAATTCCGAGGGTCGATCTCTCTTATATATTAGATATCATTTTTGGGATTCAACTGCGTTAGGTAAGTCATTCACGTATGACCATTTCCATGAGAGGTAGTCGTAACTGACTAATTTCTCATGATTTTTTGAATAGTTCACTTCACTTTGCACTCATTGCATCGGGTGATGCTCACAGGGGTGAAGAAGTGGGATTGAAACTAGTGAAATGTGGAGAACGAATCACATAGCATCAATCATCACTTCCGGGGGGTTAAGCGCGCTTGAGCCAGAGGAGTTCTGGGATGGGTGACCTCCTGAGAAGTCCTGGTTACCGGGTGCAAGCCCTGGAAGTGATGATTGATGCTATGTGATTCGTTCTCCACATTTTACTAGTTTCAATCCCACTTCTTCACCCCTGTGAGCATCACCTGATGCAATGAGTGCTAAGTGAACTATTCAAAAATCATGAGAAATTAGTCAGTTACGACAACCTCTCATGGAAATGGTCATACGTTTGAATGACTTACTTAACGCAGTTGAATCCCAAAAATGATATCTAATATAATGGCACTGCGTAAACTCCCATACTTAAATTCAAAAAGAGTCAAGGGATCTCTACTTGAATGGTTCATGAGGCACAATACTTGCTAAGGTTTTGCAAATGGGGTAGCAAGCTAAGTGGGCTTGTTTGTGGGAAAAACTCCACAGTTAAGCGCGCTTGAGCCAGAGGAGTTCTGGGATGGGTGACCTCCTGGGAAGTCCTGGTTACCGGGTGCAAGCCCCGGAAGTGATGATTGATGCTATGTGATTCGTTCTCCACTTTTTACTAGTTTCAATCCCACTTCTTCACCCCTGTGAGCATCACCCGATGCAATGAGTGCTAAGTGAACTATTCAAAAATCATGAGAAATTAGTCAGTTACGACTACCTCTCATGGAAATGGTCATACGTGAATGACTTACCTAACGCAGTTGAATCCCAAAAATGATATCTAATATAATGCACTGCGTAATCCCCCATACTCTCTTATATAACTTGCAATAGGAAAAGACTAATTAGAAAAAAGGAGTAGCAACTTTGCTAGTTCCTAATTGTAGAAGGAAGGCACTTATAATGAGAAAGAATGGTAATGGGTAATTTTTAGGTTGACTTTAATTGGTTCTAACAAGATAAATGATCAGTGGAGGCTATCAACTCATGGTGTTGACCAAATAAAAACTAAACATACCCAGGTGTGGAAGAAAAATGGATATAATCTACTCAGGGGGAGTAGAACCCTTATTCCTCTTCATTGAAAAGAAGAGGTTGGATTCAAGAGAAGCCAGAAAGGTCAGACACAATGAGAAGATGGAACACGCATAGTAATACATATGAAGTATAAAGGAAGTATGTCATTTTTTTGTTTTCCTGAGTTTATGAAATTTTTGAAGAAGACTGATGTTGTTGAGTAGTGTGGTTAATTTGATGTTGTTTCCAAATAAGATTGATAGACTAAGTATATATGGTGATGGTTTGTTTACTATCAAATTTCTCTTTTATTGTGCAAGTATGCTTACGAATTCCTAATGCCAAGAGGGAGCATAACCACAAGGGGAGAGAAGTGCATCACAAGGGGTGTATAGTCAAGTTAAGATTTATCAGATTATTCCATTAACAATTTGTATCAATTTTTTGTTGCTTAAGGAAAAACATGGAAGACAGATACTAATGGTATTGCTGTAAATTAATGTTGATTAGAGTTCTGTGTTGTAGATATGATGAATGGTTTGACCATTGTGATGCTTTCAGAGTGTTCCAATTAGTAATCGGTATAAACATCATATTTTTGGAGAGAACACATATTGATGAAAAGATCATGATGACATGAGGAGAACAAATAGTTATCAAGTGTTCAATAATTGGTATCAATGGCATCAATTCAACAGTTGGTATCATTGATCTGAAAGGTATTAAAACTTGGTATCAAAGGTATTATCAGTTGGTATTAATTTTCATTAGAATTTTATGAGAGTGTGGTATTTTATTATTAGTAGATTTTCATTCACATGTTGATTGAAAGAGTCCTTATTTTATTCTTTTATTTTTTATGTTAATTCAATCTAATGTGGTGAGTATGTTGTCATTAGAATTCTGTCAAGTAGAGTATATGGAGAATTGTTGGTCTAAGCATGCATTGGTGAGAGTCCCTTTATGTTTTCATATAAGTACTTTTAAGTGTTGTACCTTATTCTTCATCAATTGAAAAATTTATGGTGTCAGTCAGAGGATAGTTTGTAGGATGTATGTGTCCAGGAGGAGGCACTATTATGAATGTAAGACTAGCTGAGACTTAGACTAGAAGACATTATTTTTCTCATGGCTTAGTTGTACAAGGATGTGTTGTTTTAGAAAGATATCTCTCTTGACTACTTGAGGCAGAGATTGGGAGTAAGTACTCCTCTCCTTTCAACTCAATATTCTCCACAGGAAATAAAGGAAGTTGCTTAAGATCATATTAGAGATACCTTAAGTTTTTAGCATATGAAGAAGTAGTTGACAGGTCCACAAGATCAGTAAGATAAGGGGAGGTTGTTGACAAGGGGAGCATGTTGAAAAATTTGCCATTGATGTCAAAGGGGGAGTAGAATTGGTGATCAAACAACAAAAGATGAACTTCAAACAAAGGGGGAGATGTATTAGTGACCAATCAAAAGGAGAATTCCACCAGTGGAAGTATATCAAATCAATAGTACAGAAAGGAGAAACATCCAAGGGAGGAGAAGACAAAGAAGTGCACTTATATTTTCTTTATTGTTGGTGTTAGTTTTGTTTGATCATGGTGTTGCAATCAATTCCAAAGGGGGGTATTGTTGGAAATATGTTTTCATTGATGGCAAAGGAAAATAATATGATGAGAGGTATCCATATGTTGTGGAGGCAGATGTCATAAGAGTCAATGGTGTTGTATCCAAATCAAAGGTACTGCAATGGAAAAAGTAAAAAATATTTCAAGAAGAAGGATTATTAACACATGTATGGCAAAGGTGTTGCAAGGCTCAGATGCTTCCAAGCATATTGGTGAACAATACTTGTGGAGATATTTGGTAAAGGTGAAATAAATTTGAAGACATTTCTAGCTCATAAGATAACTTCAAACACATTTGGGACCCACTTCGATGGTTAGAGCCCTGAAAGATATTTCCAGTGGTATATGGAAGATCAAGAATAGCCTCTTGGATCACAAGTTAGATCTAGTAAAACATGAGATCCCAAAATTCAAAGTTGTAGATCTAATAGTAGTTGGGGGACCTTGGAGTAAGTTTAGTTTTGCATTTTTCCAAAAGGTTGAGAAATTTTTGTGGACCCACTATTCAAAGGATTGGGTGAACGTAGCCCTGACAATGATGCGATAGAGAGCATTCTTATTAGCCATGGAAGATCCCAATAATCTTTGTGGTCTTACCCTAGAAGGATGAAAGGTGCACACAGTATGGAACAACGGGATGATGCAATCCTGATAGGAGAACCCCAGAAGGTCTTTCCCAGAATAGCCTTTAGGAACGCGAAGAAGGGAGCACTAGGGATGATGTCAGCATGGTATATATTTCTTTGCCAACAGCAGGTGGCAAGCAATTGCATTTACAGATTTTTAAAGTGGAAGTCCCCCACTTGACAACTAAGCCTGCAAAGGCTAGCCCAGAAGGAACAAAGGTGAGTGCATAAGGGAAGGTGCCATTATGGTAAATAACCAAGAAATGGTCGAGACCCTTTAAATATTTGGAAAAGGAAATGGTGGAAAAACACATGGCCTAGGACTCTTTTCTCTCTCCTCTATAACAAGATTCATTTATGTAGCATTTTAGTGGACGAGATGATGTCAACATGACATTAAGTATGAAGGAGAAATGGCAAGGAAATTTAGTCATTTTAGGTACCCTAGTAGGCAAAATATGGGTGACATGTGTCACACTCCGGAGGCATCACATTATGGAGATGACACAAGCATTACGTCATCTCGTGGGCTTTCTCCTAGAAGGTTTATAAAGCACACAAAGGAGGATTGTTAGGTTCACTAAGCATCGGGAAATGTGGCAGGTGTTTGTAATAGTTAAGCCCATCGTGGATTTGATTAGTTCTTGTATGAAATAGGAGGACCCATAGGGAAAACTCATCCCAATCCTTAAACCTCAGAGGTGTTTATGTTATAACTTCGGGATAACGAAGCTGGGGGCCAAGCCTTTAGCACCAAGACTTGTTGCATGTGGCATAAAGACTAAGGGTGTGGAGACTTTGTAGTGCAAAATAAAGCCCTCGAGGCTAGCGAGAAATGGGCCTAGTAGAGATAGGATTGGAAACATTTTATATATAAAAGGCTCTTGGGGCTTATTTCGAATACCTATTGAAAAGCATGGCTATAGTCTTGATTTGTCATTTAGTGGAGTTTGTCATTTAGCATAGTGCTAAAGACAAAGCCATTTGGGCCATAAAATAAAGCAAGTGGACTTTGCTAAAGGCTTAGAGCCTAAAGCAAGAATGGGTTAACATCATGTATTTTGGCAATAAATGTTATATTTAAATATAACAGCAGAAACACTAAATATTACATAAAGCATGCATGAATGGGGTTAGTGGAAGAATTAGCAACATGGACATACTTGGTTGGATATTTAGCAGAAACATCAAATTTGGAGCTCGCTAAAAATAGAACCTCAACTAAATCATATAACTTACCAAAATTGAGGAAAACAAAAACTTAAGTCAATTTTTCTCAAAGAAATGGCATAGTAGTGATTGAAGATTTGAATAGCACATTTACATGACTTGATAGAAGCATGACAAAGGAAAAAATACAAGATTCATGCAAGCATTCAAAAGCAAGGTAAAAAAAGCTTCAACTCCAAAAATATCAATCCAAATTCCTTTATAAGCATAAACAAATTTGCAAGATGTGGAAAAGGTGTGTGCAAAAGTGCAACCATGATGGTGGGAGAGGTGTATGAGAGGTTGTTGGTGCAACCTGATGCATAATGTGAGTATGCATCAAGAGTGAATCGAAGATCAAATGTGATATCTGAAAAGATGAAATTGGTGATATGGTTTGAATGGTGTTTTATTGATTGGTTCAATAATCAGAGAATTGTTGAAATTGTTTTGGTGTTGGTTCAGTAATCGGAGAATTGTTGAAAGTGTTTTGGTGTTTGTTTAATAATCATAGATTATCGAAGGTGTATTAATGGTGGTTTTGGTGAGTAGTTGAAGTGAGTTGTTTATGTATTAATGAATGAAAGTGGCCTATTGATTTGAGTTTGAAAATGGATGAAAGATGAACAAAGAGAGCCAACAAGTGGTAGCTTTCATTTTAGGGGCTAGAATCCCATTCAACATTGGCTAATAAACGAGCAGGGGTAAGATTCCCTTTCAATAGTGGTTAATAAACAAGAAGGGGAAGGAGTCACTTTTAGTAGTGGCTAATAAATGAGCAAAGGAAAGAGTCCCTTTCAGTAGTGGTTGATAAACGAGAAGGGGAAATAGTCCCTTTCAGCAGTGCATTATGCTCTTGACCTGCAAAAAATTCTAGAATACCAAATATGCGAAGATATACAACCCAAAACACAGAACAAAATGAGAAAACAACAAGTATTTTATTATTTAGAGATGAAAGAAATGTTCACTTGCCTCTTCGAGGGGGAAACCTCCAGCAGAGCAGATCTCGATTACAAATTAATACTCAATATTTCTCAATGGGGAGTCTTTAGCCTCTATATAGGATCCATACATATAATTCCATGGGTCATTACCATGGATCTCTCAACACCATATATTTAATACAATGGTCCGTTTGCAACTAATTGTGGTCCCTTTCTTAAATGCGGGTCAACCACTTACAATTATTAATACAGGTTTTATTGACTCTTTAACTAACTATGACTATGACTCAACCCTATTGGATTTATTACATAAATAAAGGGGTTAGAGTTGGACCCTAACATGCCCTCCCCCATCAAAAGCAACCTTGTCCTCAAGGCTGAAACTGCAGAAACTTCTGAATAATAGTGGTTGGTTCCTAAGTCACATCTTCTGGAGAGTTGTCTTTCCACTTGACTAGGACTTCCTTGATTGTGCAGCTACGCATATTTCTTTCATGAATATTGAGGACCTATTCAAGTTGGAGCTAGAGTGAACCTTCCTCATCCAATTCAGGTAGATTGGTTTGAATTCTGAAACATTTCCCCACCCCTTTCTTGAGGCATGATACATGGAAGACTGGATGGATTTTTGAAGTTGGTGGCAAGGCCAACTTGTAGGCTATTGCTCCAATGCATTGAATTATTTGATAAGGTCCATAGAATTTGGAAGCTAATTTCTGGTAGCCCTTTTCTTTTAGCAATGTTTGCTTATATGGTTGCAGTCGCAGGAATACCTGATCCCCTTCTTGAAATGTGCGCTCTGAATGATGTTGGTCTACTTGTTGCTTCATTTGATTATGAGCTTGATGGAGATTCTCTTTGAGACAAGCTGACATGGCGGAACGGTTCTATAGGAGTTGATTAATTGCTTGCAACTTAGAGAAACCAAGGATATAAGAAATAGGTGAAGGCGGGAGTTGGCCATACATTATTTCATATGGAGTCACCTTGGTGGCTTCATGATAGTTAGTATTATACCACCATTCAGCTAAAGGTAGCCATTGTACCCATTGATGTTGCTTTTATGAAGTGAAGCACCTTAGGTGTGTCTCCAAACATTTGTTGACTACTTCAGTTTGACCATCAGTTTGGGGATGATAGGCAGTACTTAGTTAGAGGTGGGCTCCTTGTAACTTGAAAATTTATTGCCAAAATTTGCTGGTGAAAGTCGGGTCACGATCAAACACAATGGAAGTTGGCATGCCATGCAGTTTGAAGATCTATTCCATGAAATCTTGAGCCACCAAAGTGGGGGTAAATGGGTGGGGTAGAGTGAAAAAGTGTGCATATTTAGAAAGCCTCTCCACAACCACCATGATGACTGATTTGTTGCTCGACTTTGGTAGCTCAGTAATGAAATCCATAGAAACATCCATCCAAACAGAGGCATGGATTGGCAGTGGTTGTAAGGTTCCTGGTGACTTGACTATTTGTCCTTTGTGGCGTTGACACACATCACATTCAGCTACAAAGGTAAGAATGTCATTCTTCATTCCTGTCCAAAAGAAAGAACGACGAGTGCGAGCATAAGTCTTTTGAAAGCCTGCATGCCTGACAGTTGGAGATGAGTGCAATTCTACCAAAATGTGAGTTCTGAGGGTGGATGTCAGCGATATCACTACTCGATCCTTATAGCAAAGAATCTCATCCTTCCAAGAGTAGCCAAATAAGGAATTATGATCTTCTCTCAAGTTATTAATGAGTTGGGAGAGAGAGGGGTGTGAAAACCATTCCGTGCAGGCTTCTTCAATCCAATCTGCTATGGGAAGAGAGATTGATAACAGGGTGCTTTGATCATCAAATTGGCGCGATAAAGTGTCCACTACTACATTGTCACTTCCTTTCTTGTAGATTATCTCATAATCATATCCCAACATTTTGGCTAGCCATTTTTTTTGTTGTGGCGATGATAGACATTGCTCCAAAAAATATTTGAGGCTTTGATGGTCTGTGTGAATTTGGAAACATTGTCCCAATAAGTATGGTCGCTAGGTATCTACTGCATGTAAGATGGCCATGATCTCTTTCTCATAGGTAGATTGTCCTATATGTTTCCCAGTTAGTTGTTGGCTGGTGAAAGCAAAGGATCGACCTTCCTATATTAAGAAAACACCAATACCAGTACCTGAAGCATCACATTCAATCACAAAAGATTTGGTGAAGTCGGGTAGTGCCAATACTGGAGTGGAACATATGGCCTGCTTGAGAGCCACAAACGCCTGTTGTGCTGCATCAGTCCAGAGGAATGAATTTTTCTTGAGAAGGTTACTGAGGGTTCTAGCAATGCGACCATTATTACAGACAAATTTACGATAGTAGCTAGTGAGACCTAAGAATCCCCTTAGACTCTTCAAGATTTTTGGTTGGGGCCAATCTGCATTGCCTGTATCTTTTTGGGATCAACCCTGACACCTTCACGACCCACAATGTGTCCAAAATAATCAACTTCTTCTGCGCCAAAAGAGCACTTGGACAATTTGACAAATAATTTGTGATTCCAGAGTAGTTGCAAGATCAGGTCTACATGATGGAGATGTTTTTCCCACGTTAGGCTATAGATGAAAATGTCATCATAGAACATGAGGACAAATTTTCGGAGATATTGTTTTAGCAGGTGATTCATGAGGCTTTGAAAATTGGATGGAGCATTCCAAATACCAAATGGCATGACCAAGAAATCATAGTGGCCTTTATGAGTATGGAAAGTAATCTTGGGAATGCCTACTTCCTTCATGCAGATTTGGTGATAGCTAGAGCGAAGATCTAGCTTGGAAAATAATTGAGCACCATGTAGCTCATCAAGCAAATCATCAACAACTGGGATATGGAATTTGTCTTTGATAGTTAGCTTGTTGAGGGCCCGAAATTTTGAACACATGCACCATTCCCCATTTTTCTTGAGCACCATGACCAATGGTGATGAATAAGGGCTGATGTTGGGATGAATAACACCTGCTTCAAGGAGTTCGTTTATAGTTTTTTCAATTTCATTATTTTGGGTGAAAGGATATCGATATGGGTGCACATTAGGTGGTTGGGCCCCTGGGACAAAAGTGATGTTATGATCATGTTCCCCTCTAGTGGGTGGAAGCTCTTTAGGTTTGTCAAATACCGACTGATGGTGATTTAAGATCTGTTGCATCTCAGGATGAATATGAAGAGTAGTGGGTCTATCGCCTGGATGGCATTAAACTAGGAGATAACTCCATGATGGTCTTTTTTCAAAAAAAAAATCCATTCGATGTGAGCTAATGATAGAAGGAGCACCTGCCTGGAGTCCACTGAGCATATGCATGTGGTCATTCTACTTAAAGCTCATATATAACTCCTGTAAATCCATTGTGATTGGGCCTAGTGTGCGAAGCCATTCAACACCCAAGACAATGTCGCAACCACCCATTTTAATTGCAAACATGTGGGTCTTTAGGTGGTAGTCTCCCATCTAAAGTTTAATATTTCACAGTGGCCTTCACATTTCATTGTCCCCCCATCAGCAATCAGAACTTAGAAATTAGAGACTGCCCTTACAAAACAATGAAAAGCTTCAGTGACTCATTGATGGATAAAGTTATGAGTGATGCCACTATCAATCAATACCACTACATGGTGATATTTAATAAAGCCTCTAATTTTGAGAGTTTGGGGCGGAGAAATGCCTGCCAAAGCATGTAGCGAGATAACTCGTTCCTTTGGTGTAGCAGTGAGCTCATTTTCCTATTAGGTTTCATCAACTTCGTCCTCTGGTCCCCCAAGGGGTGGGGCTTCCTCAGATGAGCTCTGATTAGTAACATCAATTTGAATTAGTTTTGGTTCCATGCATTTATGGATCGGGGAGTATTTGTCATCATATTAGTAGCACAATCCTTGTTTTCTTCTTTCATCCATTACTACTGGAGACACCTTTTGAACATTAAGTGTTTGGGTAGGGCCCTGAGCCTAGGTGGGTGTCCCTTGGCTATGAAATTTGGATGAGGAGACTGGGCAACTAAAGCACGTTTCATTTTGATAGCCTTTGTGCAAGCGTTTATCCATGTAGATGGGTGGTGCATCCGGACATGGGCTTGGATGGCTTCTTTGAGACCACTTATGAAACATTCCAAGTAGAATTCATCTCTTAGACCTTCTGTGCAGATGGCCAATGTCCTAAAGGTGGAAATGTAGTACTTTACTGTGCTTTTCTATTGAAGCTTAGTAAGACGACCCAAAAAATCAAATTCTCTATCAAAGCAGTCACAAAGAGATTTTGAGAACACCTTCCAAGTTATGTTCCCAAGATAGCATTTCCGATGCCACTGCCACCATTGCCATCTCCCTTTCTCCAAGTAAAGGGCTCCCACACATAGTTTAGTTTGACCATTTCGGATATCATTCAGAATGAAATATTGTTCCATTTGTGCTACCCATACTTTCAGATTAGAGCCATCAAATTTATACATGTCCAACTTGGTGGTTGAGGGTGGGAATGTTGGTGATTTCCATGGAAGTGAATATGATGGCTAGATTCGCCTTCAAGGTCTCCGTCAATACCATGTGCCTCCAGATGCAACCCTGACATGATCATATTGAATTATGCCATGAATTTCTGCAACTATTCCTGGTAATACTCCATCTTTTGTTCAAGGCGCTTGATATTCTCATTGGCCATGACTTGATCTCTAGTTTCTACCATACACAGATCTTGGTCACTTGACGTCACTTTGAAAACAATTTGGGACTGCCCAAAAATTGAAGTTGACAAGTGAATGGTACCACTGCAATCACCTCATCGTCCTGAATCTTATGGGATAAGTCTCTTGTAAGCATCCCGGGAAGTAATTTTTTTTTTTTTTTTTTTTTTTTACTCCTGAATAGAGTTTTACTCCCCGCTGATCAATACTGTAGTGGCCAAATTCCAGAAAACTTGATCCTACCCAATGTCCTGTGAAATTCGGGCTCAGACTATAGGAGCCACAATCCTCACTATGCAGATGGTCATATTTACTTGCGAAACCCCAATGGATAAGCGAGAGTTGGATTTCGGCAGTGACAGAACCCCAACTGCTAGATCTGAATGGGACTGTGGCATTAGAACCTTAACTAGTGGATCTGATTGTTGTGGTGGCGACAGAAACCCAACTGTTAGATCTGAATCATACTACGGTAGTAGAACCCCAACTACTGGATATGATTTGGCAAATAAGATAATGGGAAATCTTTAGAGAGTCAAGGGAACTATGGTCTCAAAGGAGTGTCAGGTGCTACAAATCACAATATTCATAGGGGTCCAATAATAATACTCGACCTAATCTTTCATGGCACTAACTAAGGATGATCAACTGTACCCTTAGCCGTACTAGCCGACTACCATATCGTACGCGTGAGTAATCTCCCCGAGTGTTGTTCTTAGTGTAATGTAGCGGCAAGATGGCTGACAACTTATCTAAGGCGAGGTTTTAGGTGAACCTAGGGGGATTCTGATATACCCAAAGGGTACGTGGAAGGTACTCTATGTGTGGTTATATCTAATGTGCTACTACTCGAAGGGGTACCCACAGGAGTTACAAGGGAGTCCAACAAGCGTGACCACCTCTTGTATTTCCTGCGTGCATGCCTCCCCAAATCCGCAGGTTTATGCGCTCAACGATAGATCTCATGGTTTAAAGACGTTGATTAATTGCTTGCACCTTAGAGAAACCAAGGATATAAGAAATAGGTGAAGGCGGGAGTTGGCCATACACTATTTCATATGGAGTCACCTTGGTGGCTTCATGATAGTTAGTATTATACCACCATTCAGCTAAAGGTAGCCATTGTACCCATTGATGTTGCTTTTATGAAGTGAAGCACCTTAGGTGTGTCTCCAAACATTTGTTGACTACTTTAGTTTGACCATCAGTTTGGGGATGATAGGCAGTACTTAGTTAGAGGTGGGCTCCTTGTAACTTGAAAATTTATTGCCAAAATTTGCTGGTGAAAGTCGGGTCACGATCAAACACAATGGAAGTTGGCATGCCATGCAGTTTGAAGATCTATTCCATGAAATCTTGAGCCACCAAAGTGGGGGTAAATGGGTGGGGTAGAGTGAAAAAGTGTGCATATTTAGAAAGCCTCTCCACAACCACCATGATGAATGATTTGTTGCTCGACTTTGGTAGCTCAGTAATGAAATCCATAGAAACATCCATCCAAACAGAGGCATGGATTGGCAATGGTTGTAAGGTTCCTGGTGACTCTACTATTTGTCCTTTGTCGCGTTGACACACATCACATTCAGCTACAAAGGTAAGAATGTCATTCTTCATTCCTGTCCAAAAGAAAGAACGACGAGTGCGAGCATAAGTCTTTTGAAAGCCTGCATGCCTGACAGTTGGAGATGAGTGGAATTCTACCAAAATGTGAGTTCTGAGGGTGGATGTCAGCGATATCACTACTCGATCCTTATATCAAAGAATCTCATCCTTCCAAGAGTAGCCAAATAAGGAATTATGATCTTCTCTCAAGTTATTAATGAGTTGGGAGAGAGAGGGGTGTGAAAACCATTCCGTGCAGGCTTCTTCAATCCAATCTGCTATGGGAAGAGAGATTGATAACAGGGTGCTTTGATCCTCAAATTGGCGCGATAAAGTGTCCACTACTACATTGTCACTTCCTTTCTTGTAGATTATCTCATAATCATATCCCAACATTTTAGCTAGCCATTTTTTTTGTTGTGGCAATGATAGACATTGCTCCAAAAAATATTTGAGGCTTTGATGGTCTGTGTGAATTTGGAAACATTGTCCCAATAAGTATGGTCGCTAGGTATCTACTGCATGTAAGATGGCCATGATCTCTTTCTCATAGGTAGATTGTCCTATATGTTTCCCAGTCAGTTGTTGGCTGGCGAAAGCCAAGGGTCGACCTTCCTATATTAAGAAAACACCAATACCGGTACCTGAAGCATCACATTCAATCACAAAAGATTTGGTGAAGTCGGGTAGTGCCAATACTGGAGTGGAACATATGGCCTGCTTGAGAGCCACAAACGTCTGTTGTGCTGCATCAGTCCAGAGGAATGAATTTTTCTTGAGAAGGTTACTGAGGGTTCTAGCAATGCGACCATTATTACATACAAATTTACGATAGTAGCTAGTGAGACCTAAGAATCCCCTTAGACTCTTCAAGATTTTTGGTTGGGGCCAATCTGCATTGCCTGTATCTTTTTGGGATCAACCCTGACACCTTCACGACCCACAATGTGTCCCAAATAATCAACTTCTTCCGCGCCAAAAGAGCACTTGGACAATTTGACAAATAATTTGTGATTCCAGAGCAGTTGCAAGATCAGGTCTACATGATGGAGATGTTTTTCCCACGTTAGGCTGTAGATGAGAATGTCATCATAGAACATGAGGACAAATTTTCGGAGATATTGTTTTAGCAGGTGATTCATGAGGCTTTGAAAATTGGATGGAGCATTCCAAATACCAAATGGCATGACCAAGAAATCATAGTGGCCTTTATGAGTATGGAAAGTAATCTTGGGAATGCCTACTTCCTTCATGCAGATTTGGTGATAGCTAGAGCGAAGATCTAGCTTGGAAAATAATTGAGCACCATGTAGTTCATCAAGCAAATCATCAACAACTTGGATAGGGAATTTGTCTTTGATAGTTAGCTTGTTGAGGGCCCGAAATTTTGAACACATGCACCATTCCCTGTTTTTCTTGAGCACCATGACCAATGGTGATGAATAAGGGCTGATGTTGGGATGAATATCACCTGCTTCAAGGAGTTCCTTTATAGTTTTTTCAATTTCATTCTTTTGGGTGAAAGGATATTGATATGGGTGCACATTAGGTGGTTGGGCCCCTGGGACAAAAGTGATGTTATGATCATGTTCCCCTCTAGTGGGTGGAAGCTCTTTAGGTTTGTCAAATACCGACTGATGGCGATTTAAGATCTGTTGCATCTCAGGATGAATATGAAGAGTAGTGGGTCTATCGCCTGGATGGCATTAAACTAGGAGATAACTCCATGATGGTATTTTTTCAAAAAAAAATCCATTCGATGTGAGCTAATGATAGAAGGAGCACCTGCCTGGAGTCCACTGAGCATATGCATGTGGTCATTCTACTTAAAGCTAATATATAACTCCTGTAAGTCCATTGTGATTGGGCCTAGTGTGCGAAGCCATTCAACACCCAAGACAATGTCACAACCACCCATTTTAATCGCAAACATGTGTGTCTTTAGGTGGTAGTCTCCCATCTAAAGTTTAATATTTCACAGTGGCCTTCACATTTCATTGTCCCCCCATCAGCAATCAGAACTTAGAAATTAGAGACTGCCCTTACAAAACAATGAAAAGCTTCAGTGACTCATTGATGGATAAAGTTATGAGTGATGCCACTATCAATCAATACTACTACATGGCGATATTTAATAAAGCCTCTAATTTTGAGTGTTTGGGGCGGAGAAATGCCTGCCAAAGCATGTAGCGAGATAACTCGTTCCTCTGGTGTAGCAGTGAGCTCATTGTCCTATTAGGTTTCCTCAACTTCGTCCTCTGGTCCCCCAAGGGGTGGGGCTTCCTCATATGAGCTATGATCAGTAACATCAATTTGAATTAGTTTTGGTTCCATGCATTTATGGATCGGGGAGTATTTGTCATCATATTAGTAGCACAATCCTTGTTTTCTTCTTTCATCCATTACTACTGGAGACACCTTTTGAACATTAAGTGTTTGGGTAGGGCCCTGAGCCTAGGTGGGTGTCCCTTGGCTATGAAATTTGGATGAGGAGACTGGGCAACTAAAGCACGTTTCATTTTGATAGCCTTTGTGCAAGCGTCTATCCATGTAGATGGGTGGTGCATCCGGACATGGGCTTGGATGGCTTCTTTGAGACCACTTATGAAACATTCCAAGTAGAATTCATCTCTTTGACCTTCTGTGCAGATGGCCAATGTCCTAAAGGTGGAAATGTAGTACTTTACTGTGCTTTTCTATTGAAGCTTAGTAAGATGACCCAAAAAATCAAATTCTCTATCAAAGCAGTCACAAAGAAATTTTGAGAACACCTTCCAAGTTATGTTCCCAAGATAGCATTTCTGATGCCACTGCCACCATTGCCATCTCCCTTTCTCCAAGTAAAGGGCTCCCACACGTAGTTTAGTTTGATCATCTCGGATATCATTCAGAATGAAATATTGTTCCATTTGTGCTACCCATACTTTCAGATTAGAGCCATCAAATTTATACATGTCCAACTTGGTGGTTGAGGGTGGGAATGTTGGTGATTTCCATGGAAGTGAATATGATGGCTAGATTCGCCTTCAAGGTCTCCGTCAATACCATGTGCCTCCAGATGCAACCCTGACATGATCATATTGAATTATGCCATGAATTTCTGCAACTGTTCCTGGTAATACTCCATCTTTTGTTCAAGGCGCTTGATCTTCTCATTGGCCATGACTTGATCTCTAGTTTCTACCATACACAGATCTTGGTCACTTGACGTCACTTTGAAAACAATTTGGGACTGCCCAAAAATTGAAGCTGACAAGTGAATGGTACCACTGCAATCACCTCATCGTCCTGAATCTTATGGGCTAAGTCTCTTGTAAGCATCCCGGGAAGTAATTTTTTTTTTTTTTTTTTTTTTTTTTTTTTTTTTTTTTTTTTTTTTTTTTTTTTATACTCTGAATAGAGTTTTACTCCCCGCTGATCAATACTGTAGTGGCCAAATTCCAGAAAACTTGATCCTACCCAATGTCCTGAGAAAGTCGGTCTCAGACTATAGGAGCCACAAGCCTCACTACGCAGATGGTCATATTTACCTGCGAAACCCCAATGGATAAGCGCGAGTTGGATTTCGGCAGTGACAGAACCCCAATTGCTAGATCTGAATGGGAATGTGGCATTAGAACCTCAACTGGTGGATCTGATTGTTGTGGCGGCGACAGAAACCCAACTGCTAGATCTGAATCACACCGCGGTAGTAGAACCCCAACTACTGGATATGATTTGGCAAATAAGATAATGGGAAATCTTCAGAGAGTCAAGGGAACTATGGTCTCAAAGGAGTGTCAGGTGCTACAGATCACAATATTCATAGGGGTCCAATAATAATACTCGACCCAATCTTTCATGGCACTAACTAAGGATGATCAACTGTACCCTTAGCTGTACTAGCCGACTACCATATCGTAAGCGTGAGTAATCTCCCCGAGTGTTGTTCTCAGTGTACTGTAGCGGCAAGACGACTGACAACTTATCTAAGGCGAGGTTTTAGGTGAACCTAGGGGGCTTCTGATATACCCAAAGGGTACGTGGAAGGTACTCTATGTGTGGTTCTATCTAATGTGCTACTACTCGAAGGGGTACCCACAGGAGTTACAAGGGAGTCCAACAAGCGTGACCACCTCTTGTATTTCCTGCGTGCATGCCTCCCCAAATCCGCAGATTTATGCGCTCAACGATAAATCTCATGGTTTAAAGACGTTGGAACACGTCTCTAGCCTAAAAAAAAATATGTCAAAAATAGAGGTACCACCGGCCCTGGAAAGTGCTTTGATACCACTTGTTATGCTCTTGACCTGTGAGAAATTCTAGAATACCAAATATGCGAAGAAATACAACCTAGAACATAGAACAAAATGAGAAAACAACAAGTATTTTATTATTCAGAGAAGAAAGTAATGTTCACTTGACTCTTCGAGGGGGCAACCTCCAGCAGAGCATAGCTCAATTACAAAATAAGACTCGATATTTCTTAATGTGGTGTCTCTAGCCTCTATATAGGATTATTACATACAATACCATGGGTCATTACCATGGTTCTCTCAATACCATATATCTAATACAATGGCCCATCTGCAACTAACTGTGGTCCCTTTCTTAAATGCCACTTATAATTATTAATACGAGCTTTATTGACTCTTTAACTAATTATGACTATGACTCGACCCTATTGGGTTTACTACACAAATAAAGGGGTTAGGGTTGGACCCTAACACAGTGAATGATAAACAAGCAAGGGAAAGAATCCCTTTCAATGAGAACTAATAAACATGTAGGGGCAACAATCCCTTTCTGTGAAAATTGATAAACAAGTAGGGATAGAAGTTCCTTTAAGTAGCAATTGATAAATCTACAAGTAGCTTGTGGGGAAATGATGTAATCAAGTTGAATCTTGTGTTTGTCAAAAGAAATAAAAGGAAGATTGATGTCTTATGTATGTTGAACATGTATATGATAATGGTTATGATGTTATGTTTTACATGATTAAGTTATGATGTCGATTCTATGAGTAGTTGTTAAAGTGATTGAAAAGTATAAATTGTCAAGAGTTGTCTAATTCGGTTACGCTATTGATTCACCCCCTCTCTCAGCGGTGCCTTGGTTTCAATTATTTCTAACAACAAGAATAAATCTACATGGAACAACCTCCTAACTATGTTTAGAGTGTCTCCAACCTTGTTTGTTTCATTAAGAAATCCCTTTATGGCCTTAAACAAGGTCCTTGAGATTAACATGAAAATATGGGTAGGTTTCTTCTTGACATTAGATTCTCTAGGTGTCATTATGACCCTAATGTCTACACCAAGAAAGTATGAAGCCATCTCATAATCCTTGTTCTTTATGTTTATGCTCTTATCCTCGACCGAAAACTTTTAACCCATGTGAAATCAATCCTTAAAAGAAGATTGAAATGACAAGCTTAACTATTTGCATTATTTTCTTGGCCTCCAAGTATAACAAACCAAGGAAGGGGTTTATCTTTCCTAATGTAAGCATGCATGTGATGGGGTTTATCTTTGTGGAGAAGGCTTGTACCTTATGTTCTCTTCAGCTAATACAGGAGCAGTTGTAGCTACATTTTAGGAACTCTAGTTCAATGAGTCTATGTTGTTGTTTCCTTTTACTATCAGTTTCTAATGGATAAATCATCTCCCTTTACATGGTTTATCTTGTTCCTATGAATTTCCTTGCAGTTATATAGAAACAAATCTTGAATTTAAGCTCTGTTTATGTGGAATTCATTCTTGTGTTTCCTTTCTTCTAAAGATAATGAATTCATGCTTTCACATGCTCATTAGGTTCTTCTATACTCACAAATCTACACTACATTGACAAACACTCTAGGTGCACCATAACACACTGATATCTAGCTCCTATTTATACTTGTCTTTGCATACTTGAAGCCTAGACCTAATTACCTGCTCTAAACCCTAGTCTAGCAAATTTAAAGCCCTTAATTCACAAATACTAAAAAAAACTTGCATATCTAGCGTAAAACCTATTTCTTTTAGTTATTTGTTGAAAAATCCTTAGAGAGTTCCCACTCTGGTTCAGTGACGCTAGCTACTGAATTGAAAGTGGTTTGAGGTTACCTCTTTCGATCTCCTCCTCAGCCTAGGAAATTTTATGAGATAACAGGAGGCACCCACCCCCAATATACACAAGTTTCTAATTGCGGCAAGCTACAACCTGATTGAGGCACCAATCATGAAAACATGCAAGCACTCACTATAGGATACAACTTGATTGAGACACCAACCTCGATGATGATGAAGCACCAAAGTATTTCTCTAGGCTCTAACTTGATTGAGGAACTGATCTCGATGATGAGAAAGCCCTGAATTTCTCTAGGATCCAACTTGACTGATCCTTCCACCTCCTTTTTCAACCTCTTCTAAACCTCTTTTCAAAATATTTCAAATTGGATCCACCTTCTCTTCAAATATAAATCTTCAAATGGAATAACTTGTTGTATCCAATCATACTTTGCCAACACTTTGCTTCAATATGCTCATCAATTTGGTCACATAACCGTCATCTTGGAACCTATTTTTTTTATATACTTAAACCCAACTATAACCTACTTATAAGCCCCAAATCACAAAAGATATATTTTAATCATCAAAAGCACAATATCAAGTCTTCCCATGCCTATAAGATTATTCACTAGAGTCTTGATCATCAAGATCCTTCCAGAATTCAATTTGGACTTATAATGAGTTCAGAAACCCCAAAAAATCATATAAAAGCATATATCAAATTAACTATTATAAAAAATACCTTTTCCAAGGTACATTAGACAAAAAGGTCTTTTTCTAGCATCAATACTATAAAAGGTACACCATCGGTCTGCGAAACATTCAACAAATTTAACATTGTGACGTTAAATAAAAAAATGATCTGACTTGACTATTATTAGGGCTCGAACCTGGATCTTGGTAGACACGACACAAACTTTATGCCAACTATGCTACACGATGGTCCTTAGTCAAACATCCTTACGAACAATTTTATTATCATGGATCTCAACTCAATTGGCAGGGGCATGGGGGGAACACACCTCTGTGTTATATCAAATATATATATGGAAAGCTGGCATAATGTTTCCTTTATGGCATTGATTCACTATGCAACGTATCAAATCAATTGGCTAGGTCTGTCCTCTGTGTCAACTCGACAATCTAGGTTATATCAAAACATATGCATAATATGATTATTCCTTGGTGGCACTGACTCACTGTGTAATGTATCAAATTGATTGACCAGGTCTGTCCTTCATGGAACCTCAATGATCTATGTTATATCAAAACAAAAATATGGCTAGTCCCTGGTGGAATTGACTCACTATGCAATGTATCAAACCTATTGGCCAAGCTTAGTCCTCTGCAATGTTGAGTCACATTGTAACTAGTTGGTAGGCTTAGTCCTCTACAACACTTCTACATTAAAACTTTGTGGCATTGAGTCACATTGTGACTAGTTGTCAAGCTTAGTCCTTCACAACACTAAAACATATACATCCATGTTGTTCTCCATGGCGTCATTGTAGTATACAACTAACAAACCAAAATAATAATGAAAACAAAAAACTCATCCTTCACTTGAAATGATTCAAATTCAATACCAATAGGTAAAAAACTTCAATCAAATGTAGAACTCATAACAGATTTGAGTCACCGTGTTGTGCTTCTCCCAGCACTTGGACACAAATAATTATTGATTCATGGTCCTTGGGCTCGACCATGGGTTGATGGTCATGCCTTAAAGGTTTGACCTTAAACCATATGACTAGAACATATGACCAAGCCATTAAACTTTGCCATTAATCTTTGTGCCAAGGTCCTTATGACCCGATCCTTAGTGGTCCCTGGTCATTTGCATGATGATGTCATCATTCCATGTGGAAGCCCATGAGGGGTGCCATGTGTCACCCATATTTGAGTTTTCTGCCAATAAGAAGTTTCCAAATGTGCCTATCACACAGTGGTTCCAGGTATTTCCATGTCACCATGTTGATGTCACTTGTTGATGTCATCTAATTAATGTGTTATAAAAAAATTTTATTTGGAAGAATTATGTTAATTTTTCTTGAAAGGCTACAAAATTTCTAAGGGAACCGATGCAATGTTTAAAAAAAATGGATCGAGTAATGTCAATGTGATGTCATGGGTCATGTGACGTCACCCTAATGCCAACTTAGGAGTTGTGCCCCCTACAGCTAATGTCCCATGATTACATATATCAATGGTGAAAATCACACCGCACTACCAATATTTGTGGTGGTTAAAACTCGTAGGTGGTGTGTGACGAAACCACCCAAGATGCATGTCTAGTGCCCATTAGTTGCGCACCTAGGTGAACAATACACAATATCACCTCCGATCCCATGTGAACATCGTTTGGCGTGTGGAGGTTGGACTCACCATGTCCCCAACCACATTCTTACAACAACCCACATCATCCACCCATAAACTGCACGTCAACCTCCCTGCCTGATCTGAATGGAAAATGGCATCAACCCATGGCATTCATCCACCCATGTTATTCATCCACCCATGGTATTATAAGTGGCATCCACCCATGGTATTCATTCACCCATGGAATTGACCCATGGTATTGTGACATTGACCCATGATATTCATTCACCCATGGAATTGACCCATGGTATTCATTCACCCATGGAATTGACCCATGGTATTATGACATCCACCCATGGAATTGACCCATGTTATTGTAACTAAAAAATACTATAAGTGACAAGTCACATTTTGTAAAAGGACAGGTTGTCCACCACAATGTAGTCCTTACAGTTATTATCTGTTTTAATAAAAAAGTTTCTTTATGGTTTTGATTATTGGGAATTCTCCTCTTTTTCTTCTGGAAATTTCAATTTTTCATATCTTAAGGGCCTCCCCCCCAAGATCAATTTCAATCTTTTAGATCTTGAGGGCCTCCCCCCAAGATCCAGATCAGTGGTTTCAGAGCAGGTTATGATTCCATGGGAATGAGGGTTTGATGCATATTTTAGTTTCAAAATTTGCAGCAATATTCAACAAACTTCATGCCAACCTCACAAAGCACTTCTTGGGCAAGCAGGAAGAATTTTATTTTTTTATTTTTTATTTTTTATATTATATTATTATTATTTCTTTTTCGCGGGAATTTCTTTAGGCAGCGAGTTTGTAGATCAGATATGAAAAATTTGGTGCAATATTTACAAAAACAAATAACAAATCTGGATTCCTTGCGAAAAAATACCAAAATTCAAAATAAAAATTGGCCGAATCGGAGTTTGGATGAGGGAGATATCGTTGATTTAAAATCAGCTATGTTGTAGAATTTTTTTTCTAACGACAATTGGTGGACAACGACTCTCCTATCATTTTTTGAAGTTTTTTGTGCAAAATTTTAGAAAAAATGATTATATATCTGATCTCCTTTTGAAAAATCACCCAATTTCAAAAAAACTATAGGTCGAATCAGAGTTCAGATGTGGGAGATATCGTTGATTTAAAATCAACTATTTTTTTCAGAATTTTTGTGGCAGCGGAAAACTTGCAGCGCGAATCTTAGATTCTAGTGTGTCCAAATAAGAATTTCCAACACATGGGAAGATGCAAAATGGTCCTTCTGCTTCCAAAAACAGGTTATAATGAATATTATGAGTTATATTGACCGAGCTATGTCTATTTTAATTACGGAGCAACATTCAAAGTGAGTTCCCATTGGAGATGTGCCCTCCCAACCCACCTTAGTAGGCACCTGCTTCACATTCATCCATTTTAGCATAGAAAAATTTGGCTTGGGTTGTTTGGAGATGTGCCTTCCCACCCCATGCTATGTAGGAACTTGCTACTTCTTCAACAACCAACATCACGGTTATGGGTCAACCGCACAATATCCTTGTCATCGAAGTCCATTTGCTAGGCTGCACATTGTTAGTATCATAGTTGGTCACAAGCATCATAGGGTGTCTCTATCCTCGGATCTTCGTTTTTCATGGTTATGGGTCATCCACAAACCCACACTTCATCGAAGTCCATTTTCTAGGCCGCACACTGTCAGTATCACAGTTGGTCACAAGCATTATAGGGTATCTCTATCCTTAGATCTTTGTTCATCTTGGTTATGGGTCATCCACAAACCCACACTTCATCGAAGTCCATTTGCTAGGTTGCACACTGTCAATATCACAGTTGGTCACAAGCATTACAAGGTATCTCTATCCTCGGATCTTTGTTCATTATGGTTATGGGTTAACCACATAAAACCCTTCTCTTCAGTGGCTCTTCATATTCAACAAAGGCTTCGTAGGAGGGAACTTCACGCAATGGGGACCATTGCTTCTTAAGGAAGGAGGAATGATCCAAATGGAAAATGGCATCAACCCATGGTATTCATCCACCCATGGTATTGTAAGTGACATCCACCCATGTTATTTTCCCATGGTATTGTGACATCTACCCATAGTATTCATTCACCCATGGAATTGACCCGTGGTGTTGTGACATCGACCCATGGTATTCATTCACCCATGGAATTGACCCATGGTATTGTGACATCCACCCATGGTATTCATTCATCCATGGAATTGACCCGTGGTATTGTAACTAAAAATACTATAAGTAACAAGTCACATTGTGTAAAAGGACAGATTTTCCACCACAATGTAGTCCTTACATTTATTATCTGTTTTAATAAAAAGTTTCTTTGTGGTTTTGTTTATTGGGAATTCTCCTCTTTTTCTTCTGGCAATTTCAATTTTTTAGATCTTGGGGGCCTCCCCACCAAGATCAATTTCAATCTTTTAGATCTTGAGGGCCTCCCACAAGATCCAGATCACTGGCACACTGTCCTCAATAGACCACATCATGCTTACATCCCTGCCTACATAATCCCTATACCGTACATGATGATGTCATCATTGTATAATGATGTCATTGTGACATTAGCACACCCAATCATAATCCAACACGTCGCCATGCAAAATTCAATTTTTTATATAAATTGATCATAAGGAAACCATTTTGGTCATTTTCATCATGAAATAGCATCATAAATGAAGATATTTTTCTTGAGTCCACCATGTCCTCCTTCTCCCTTGTCAAATTCTGATTGAGTTTGTCATGTGCTTATGCTTATCCCCAAGAATGTCATTAATCTACTTGATTAGTCACCTCCATCGTAATCCAATATTGTTTCACCCAAGTTCGCTAGGTCAAAATTAAGCAACAATTGAAAAAATATATTTAGTTGGAACTTTCATCCCCTAACCCTATAAATCTAGCGAGGAATGCACCCCTGTTAATTCCCTCAAAACTGAAATCCTATCAAAGTAACCTCACAAAATCTCAATGGAAATGTCTCATATCCCATCTTTTGTAACTTCTCTAACAATGGATAAGCCACCGAAGAAGAATTGTTGGATAAATAGTCTGAAATGTATGATCCCATCCTTAGAAAAAAGGACATGTATGCTTCCATTCAGCAAATTTATTCTTATGTGCGGGTAGGTCTAGATTTGGACAACTTGTTTAGAAGTAACTTAAATAAAGTTGTTGTGCCCCAAGTGTATAATTTTCTAGAAATCATCACTTGGATCACGCCCCACTATAATTTTGAAAATAGGACCATCTCTTTAGCTATAGGGTCTAAGGCGATTATGTCAGTGACTCAGGAAGTAATAGAAACAATCTTATGCTTCCCTGACCGAATTAGATTGTAGAAGCTAGAAGAGGCCATCCTACCAAAGTATTGGATGTTGGGTGTGGAGCCTGATTATCTTTTGTCAATCGGATGTATATCGTAGGAAGATTGTACACCCCTCCATGAGGAGGGGTGTGGGTGAGGCGATCCCAACTGGGGGGTTCGGGGGCCAGCGGTCTCCCAAAGCTAAAAACAGATGTAAAAGTGCCTTGTAAAAGTCTTGTAATTTCTAGTCAATTTGGCCATTCATTAGGCAGATGATCTGATGGTAGAAGTTATGTTTAATTTAGGGGTTTTTTTTTCCCTAGAAGGCAACCCCTCACTATATATGAGGGAATTGTATTGCGTCTATGTATATCTATATTCTGAGTGAGGAAGAGAGAGGAGATTGAGAGTGAAGAGGGTGTTAGAGCGGATTTGTTATAGGTTGTATCTCTTTAAAATTTTCTGGATAATATAATAAAATAAGGATTGGTTGTTTCTCCGTGGACGTAGCCCAAACTGGGTGAACCACGTATATCTATGTCTCTCTTGTTTTATGTGTTTTCTGTGTTTATATTTCTACAATATTTTATGTGTTCCATTGCTCTGTAATATATAATTTTCTAACAACTGATATCAAAGTCGAAGGTCTATTTGGCTGATAACCTCGCAGGAGAGAAGGGTTCCTGGTTCGAGTGGGAGCAATGGTGGAAGATGGTAGGTTTAGTCGAAAAATTCAACAGCCAAAACTACTAGTTGTGGAAGATGCAGATGGAAGATTATTTGTATCAGAGAGACCTGTACCTACCATTGAGAAGAAAGACAAAGAAGCCGATGAGTATGACAGGCACAGAATGGAATATTCTCAACAAAAAGGCACTTGGAACACTACGGATGTGCCTAGCGGCATCGGTAGCATTTAATATTTCAAAGGAAATGAAAATAGAGGGTTTAATGTCGACATTGGTGAAAATATATGAAAAACCCTCGGCCTCAAATAAGGTATTTCTTATGAAGTGTTTATTTAATATGAAGATGTCAGAAGGTGGATTTGTTGTTGATCATTTAAATGATTTTAATACAGTTACAAGTTAGTTAAGTTTTGTAGGGGTAACTTTTGATGATGAAGTTAGGGATTTGTTATTTCTGTGCTCATTGCCAGAAAATTGGAATGGTTTAGTTATGGCCATTAGTAACTCTGTCTCTGGATAGATTACTTTAAAGTTTGATGATGTTGTCGGGGCAATCCTTAGCGAGGAAATGCGACAGAAAAGCTTCGATGAGACATCAGGTAATGCTTTGACTACAAAGACTAGGGGAAGAAAATGGAAAGAGGAAAGAGGCCTGGATATCGCAGTAAGTCAAGAAAAGGTAGATCCTAGTCCAAATCGGGGATAGTGTGCTTGAAATGCGAGAAGAAAGGACACCTAAAGAAAGACTGCAAGTCTCATAAGGGAAAAGAAGGAGATGTATAGCAAGAAACTAATCATGAAGCGAATGTAACAGGTGTTGTGTTGCAAGATGCTTTGATTCCTTCATTAGAAAATATTATTGATGCTTGGGTGGTAGATTCAAGGGCCTCATTCCATGCCACACTTGAGAAGAAACATTTTCATGATTATGTTCAAGGAGATTTTGGACAGGTTCTATTGGGGGATGATAAACCCTGTAAAATCGTTGGAATGGGTACAGTTTTCATAAAACAACAAAATGGAAATCAATGGATATTGAAGGAGGTAAGGCATGTTCTAGATCTGAAGAAAAATATGATTTCAACAGAGCAGTTTGGAGGTGAAGGTTGCATAATTACTTTCACAGATAAAACCTGGAAGGTCACTAAAGGATCCTTGGTAATAGCGAAAGGAGGAAAGGTTGGTACATTGTATTATGCAATGGTATTTCTAATTTTGTTAATGCTTTAACCTCTATAGGAGAAGATATGGCATTGTGGCATCATAGGCTCGAGAACATGAGTGAGAAGGGTATGCAGATTCTTCACTCAAGAAATTTGTTGCTAGGTTTGAAGCATGTCAATTTAAAATTTTGTAAGAATTGTGTTTATGGAAAATAGAAGAGAGTCAGATTCCTTGGAGTTGGGAAAGAAAAGAAGAGCGAAAAATTAGAGCTTGTGCATACAAATGTATGGGGACCTGCTCAGGTATCATCTCTTGGTGGCTTTTGTTATTATGTTACTTTTATTGATGATGCAACCAGAAAAACTTGGATTTCTTGTATTCGAAATAAATCTAATTTATTTGATACTTTCAACAAATGGAAAGCTTTGGTTGAAAATGAGACAGGAAAAAGGTTCAAGTATCTCAAATCAGATAATGGAGATGAATATTGCAGCAAAGAGTTTGATAGGTACTGTTTAGAAAATGGAATTCGTAGAGAGAAGACAGTTCCAAGAACACCACAAGAAAATGGCGTGCCAAAAAGGATGAACAGGACAATCATGGAGCATGCAAGGTGCATGAGATTGCATGCAGGATTGCCTTTACAATTTTGGGCAGATGCTGTAAATATTGTTGTTTATCTAATAAACAGAGGGCCTTCAAGTTATTTGGATGGTGGTATTCCAGAAGAGGCATGGACAGGTAAAAAGGTAAACTACTCTTTTTTAAAGACTTTTGGTTGTGAAGCCTTTGTCCACACTAACAAAGAAAATAGAACAAAGCTTGAGGAAAAATCAAAGAAATGTACCTTTATTGGATATGGTGTTAATGATTTTGGTTATCGCTTATATGATTATGAAAATCACAAAATGATTAGGAGTAGAGACGTAATATCCAATGAAAAGGGTTTGTATAAGAAACAGTTGCAAGGAAAAGAAACAGGAAAAAGAAAACAGAGAATACACAGTGTTTGATGATATCAGAGGAAAAGTGATGATGTCTGAAAATCATAATGACCAACAGCCAGAACAACAACCACAACAGCAACAAGCACTTCAAACACCTGAAAGTGGCATTAGAAGATCTACCAAGATAAGTAGACCCCCTAAACAATACTCTCCTTCATTATATTATGTATTGTTGACTGATTCTGATGAACTAGAATGTTATGAAGAAGCAATGTAGGTAGAAACTAGGAAGAAGTGGGAGCAAGCCATGAAAGAAGGGATGGACTCCTTAGCACATAACTAGACTTGGGACTTAGTCAGGTTGCTTGCAGGTAAAACAACATTGCAGAATAAATGGGTTTACAAGTTGAAGGAAGAATATGGAGGTAGAAAAAGGTA
>APFE031579319.1:21316-47529 GCA_000404065.3 Pinus taeda | reverse complement strand
GTTGAAGAAGAGCTTGTATGGCTTAAAACAGGCTCCAAGGCAATGGTATCTAAAATTTGACAAGTTTATGTCTGAACAAGGTTATATTAGATGTCACTCTAATCATTGTGTTTATCTAAAAAATCAAAATGATGGCAGCTATATTATATTGTTATTATATGTAGATGACATGCTTGTTGCAGGGTCTAACATGCAAGAGATAAATGTGCTCAAAATAAAATTGGCAAACTTATTTGCAATGAAGGATTTGGGTGCTACAAAACAAATCCTTGGTATGAGAATAACTAGAGACAGAAAGAATCACAAATTAACATTGTTTCAAAGTGCGTACATAGAAAAGGTGTTGAAAAGGTTTAATATGCAGAATGCAAAACCAGTTAGTATACCTTTGGCTAGCCATTTCAAATTAAGTAAGGAGGTGTGTCCCAAGACTCAGGAAGAAATGGCTCATATGTCTAAAGTTCCATATGCATCAGCAGTTGGAAGCTTAATGTATGCAATGGTCTGCACAAGGCCTGATATTGCACAGGCAATGGTAGTTGTAAGTAGGTACATGAACAGACCAGGAAAAGAAAATTGGATGGTGATGAAGTGGATTCTCAGGTATTTGAGAGGTACCACAAATCAAGCATTATGCTTTGGTGGTTCAAACATTGCTCTACAGGGATATGTTGATGCAGATATGGTAGGTGATAGAGATAACAGGAGGAGCACAATAGGGTATGTGTTTAATGTAGATGGAACAGTTGTCAGTTGCATCTCAAAACTGCAAAGTGTTGTTGCACTCTCAACAATAGAAGTAGAGTATGTTGCTGCTACAGAGGCTAGTAAAGAAATGATTTGGTTACAAAGGTTTCCGGATGAATTGGGTAAGAAGCGGGAGTTGGGCAGGTTATACAGTGACAGCCAGAGTGCCATACATCTTGCAAAGAACTCTGCATTTCATTCCAAGACTAAGCATATACAGCTCAAGTACCATTTCATACGGTTAGCATTGGAAGATGGACAGTTGAAGCTGGAAAAGATACACACTAGCTAGAATCCTGCAGATATGTTAACAAAAGTTGTAACCAGGTAGAAATTGAGAATCTGCTCAGTTTAAATTGGTCTTCAAGTATGATGAAGAAGATGAGAAACAACTAGGTCTAAAGAGGAGTCATTGTCTAGAAAATGAAGCAGTGGTGGAGTTGCTATAATTAGTCTCCAAGTGGGAGATTGTTGGGTGTGGAACCTAATTATCTTTTGTATTCAAAGGTCTCAGTCAGATGTATACCCCAGGAAGATTGTACACCCCTCCATGCGAGGGGTGTGTGGGGGACTTGTCCCCCCACGGGGGTTCGGGGGGCTGATCCCCCCCCCCTGGCTGAGGGGTCCGGGGGCTAGCGGTCCCTTGGTGGGGGTTCGAGGGCAGTGCCCCTGAAGCTAAAAACAAATGTAAAATTGCCTTGTAAAAGTCTAGTAATTTCTAGTCAATCTGGACTGTTCATTAGGTGGATGATCTGATGCTAGAAGTTATGTTTAATTTAGGGTTTTTTTTTTTTGCCCTAGAAGGCAATCCCTCACTATATATGAGGGAATTGTATTGCGTCTATTTATATCTGTATTCTAAGTGTGGAAGAGAGAGGAGATTGAGAGTGAAGAGGGTGTTACAGCGAATCTGATGTAGGTTGTATCTCTTTAAAGTTTGTTGGATAATATAATAAAAAAAGGAATGGTTGTTTCTCCGTGGACGTACCCCAAACTAGGTGAACCACGTATATTTGTGTCTCTCTTGTTTTATGCATTTTCTGTGTTTATATTTCCACAATATTTTATGTGTTCCATTGCTCTGTAATATATAATTTTCTAACAACTGGTATCAGAGCCAAAGGTCTATTTGGTTGATAAACTCGCAGGAGAGAAGGGTTCTTGGTTCGAGTGGGAGCAATGGTAGAAGATGGTAGGTTTAGGGTCGAAAAATCAACGACTAAAACTACCAGCTATGGAAGATGCGGATGGATGATTATATGTATCAGAGAGATCTGTACCTACCATTGAGCGGAAAGACAAAGAAGCCGATGAGTATGACAGACACAGAATGGAATATTCTCGATAGAAAGGCACTTGGAACAATACGGTTGTGCCTAGTGGCATCGGTAGCGTTTAATATTTCAAAGGAAATGACAACAGAGGGTTTAATGTCTACATTGGCGAAACTATATGAAAAACCCTTGGCCTCAAATAAGGTATTTCTTATGAAGCATTTATTTAATATGAAGATGTCAGAAGGCGGATCTATTGTTGATCATTTAAATGATTTTAATAGAGTTACATGTCAGTTAAGTTCTAGAGGGGTAACTTTTGATGATGAAGTTAGGGCTCTATTATTTCTATGCTCATTTCCAGAAATTTGGAATGATTTAGTTATGGCCATTAGTTACTCTGTCTCTGGATCTAGTACTTTAAAGTTTGATGATGTTTTCGGGGAAATTCTTAGCGAGGAAATCCAACGGAAAAGCTCCAGTGAGACATCAGGTAATGCTTTGACTACAGAGACTAGGGGAAGAAAAATGGAAAGAGGAAAGGGCCCTGGATATTGCAGTAAGTCAAGAAAAGGCAAATCCAAGTCCAGATCGGGGATAGTGTGCTGGAAATGTGGGAAGAAAGGACACCTGAAGAAAGACTGCAAGTCTTGGAAGGGAAAAGAAGGAGACGCGCAACAAGAAACTAATCATGAAGCGAATGTAACAGGTGATGTGTTGCAAGATGCTTCGATTCTTTCATTAGAAAATATTATTCCATGCCACACCTGATAAGAAACATTTTCATGATTATGTTCAAGGAGATTTTGGACAGGTTCGATTAGGTGATGATAAACCCTGTAAAATCATTGGAATGGGTATAGTTTTTATAAAACAACAAAATGAAAATCAATGGCTATTGAAGGAGGTAATGCATGTTCCAGATATGAATAAAAATCTGATTCCAACAGAGAAGTTGGGAGGTGAATTTTGCGTAACTACTTTCACAAATAAAACCTGGAAGGTCACTGAAGGATTCCTAGTAATAGTGAAAGGAGGAAAGGTTTGTACATTGTATTTATGCAATGGTATTTCTAATTCTGTTAATGCTTTAACCTCTACATGAGAAGATACGACATTGTGGCATCATAGGCTCGGGTGCATGAGTGAGAAGGGGATGCAAATTCTTCACTAAAGAAATTTGTTTCCAGGTTTGAGGCATTTCAATTTAAAATTCTGTGAGAATTGTGTTTATGGAAAACAAAAAAGAGTTAGATTCCTTAGAGTTGGGAAAGAAAAGAAGAGAAAAAAATCATAGCTTGTGCATACAGATGTATGGGGACTTGCTCAGGTATCATCTCTTGGTGGCTCTCGTTATTATGTTACCTTTATTGATGATGAAACCAAAAAAACCTGGATTTATTGTATTCCAAATAAATCTGATGTATTTGATACTTTCAAGAAATGGAAAGCTTTGGCTGAAAATGAGACAAGAAAAAGGTTGAAGTGTCTCAGATCAGATAATGGAGGCGAATATTGCAGAAAAGAGTTTGATAGGTACTGTTCAGAAAATGGAATTCATAGAGAGAAGACAGTTCCAAGAATACCACAAGAAAATGGAGTGTCAGAAAGGATGAACAGGACAATCATGGAGCGTGAAAGGTGCATGAGATTGCATGCAAGATTGCCTTTACAATTTTGGGTAGATGTTGTAGATACTGTTGTTTATCTAATAAACAGAGGGCCTTCAAGTTCCTTGGATGGTGGTATTCCAGAGGAGGCATGGACAGGTAAAAAGGTAAACTACTTTTTTTTAAAGACTTTTGGTTGTGAAGCCTTTGTCCACATTAACAAAAAAAAATAGAACAAAGCGTGAAGCAAAGTCAAAGAAATGTACCTTTATTGGATATGGTGTTAATGATTTTGGTTATCGCTTATATGATTATGAAAATCACAAAATCATTAGGAGCAGAGATGTAATATTCAATGAAAAGGTCTTGTATAAGAATCAGTTGCAGGAAAAGAAACAGGAAAAAGAAAATAGAGAATACACAGTGCTTGACGATATCACAAGAAAAGTGATGGTGCCTGAAAATTATAATGATCAACAGCCAGAACAACAACCACAACAGTAACAAGCACTTCAAACACCTGAAAGTGATATTTGAAGATCTACTAGGATAAGTAGACCCCCTGAACGATAATTTCCTTCATTATATTATGTATTGTTGACTGATTCTAGTGAACCAAAATGTTATGAAGAAGTAGTGTAGGTAGAAACTAGGAAGAAGTGGGAGCAAGCCATGAAAGAAGAGATGGGCTTCTTAGCACATAACCAGACTTGGGACTTAGTCAGGTTGCCTGCAGGTAAAAAAACATTCCAGAATAAATGGGTTTACAAGTTAAAGGAAGAAGATGAAGTAGAAAAAGGTATAAAGCTAGACTTGTGGTGAAAGGGTTTGCACAGAAAAAGGGTATAGACTTTGATGAGATATTTTCTCCTGTTGTGAAAATGATTTCAACCAGAACTATTCTAAGTCTAGTAGCAGCTGAAGATATGCATCTTGAGCAATTAGATGTAAAGACAACCTTTATCCATGGGGATTTGGAGGAAGAGATATATATGCAGTAGACACAAGGATATGAGGTAAAAGGGAAGGAGAAATTAGTGTACAGGTTGAAGAAGAGCTTGTATGGCTTAAAACGGGCTCCAAGGCAGTGGTATCTAAAATTTGACAAGTTTATGTCTGAACAAGGTTATACTAGATGTCACTCTCATCATTGTGTTTATCTGAAAAAGTAAAATGATGGCAACTATATTATATTGTTATTGTATGTAGATGACATGCTTATTGTAGGGTCTAACATGTAGGAGATAAATGTGCTCAAAATAAAATTGGCAAACTCATTTGCAATGAAGGATTTGGGTGTTGTAAAACAAATCCTTGGTATGAGAATAACTAGAGACGAGAAGAATTGCAAATTAACATTGTCTCAAAGTGAGTACATAGAAAAGGTGTTGAAAAGGTTTAATATGCAAAATGCAAAACTAGTTAGTATACCTTTGGCCAGCCATTCAAATTAAGTAAGGAGGCATGTCCCAAGACTTAGGAAGAAATGGCTCATATGTCTAAAGTTCCATATGTATCAGCAGTTGGAAGCTTAATGTATGCAATGGTATGCACAAGGCCTGATATTGCACATGTAGTGGGAGTTGTAAGCAGGTACATGAACAATCTTGGAAAAGAACATTGGATGGTGGTGAAGTGGATTCTCAAGTATTTGAGAGGTACGACAAATCAAGCATTATGATTTGGTGGTTCAAACATTGCTCTACAGGGATATGTTGATGCAGATATGGCAAGTGATAGAGATAACATGAGGAGCACAACAAGGTATGTGTTTACTATAGGTGGAACAACTGTCAATTGGGTCTCAAAACTACAAAGTGTTGTTGCACTCTCAACAACAGAAGCAGGGTTTGTTGCTGCTACAGAAGCTAGTAAAGAAATAATTTGGTTACGAAGGTTTCTGGATGAATTGGGTAAGAAGCAGGAGTTGGGCAAGTTATATAGTGGCAGCCAGAGTGCCATACATCTTACAAAGAACTCTGCATTTCATTCCAAGACTAAGCATATACAACTCAAGTACCATTTCATACAGTCAGCGTTGGAAGATGGACAGTTGAAGCTGGAAAAGATACACACTAGCCAGAATCCTGTAGATATGTTAAAAAAGTTGTAACCAGGTAGAAACTGAGAATCTGCTCAGTTTCAATTGGTCTTCAAGTATGATGAAGAAGATGAGAAATAGCTAGGTCCAAAGAAGATTCATTGTCTAACAAACGAAGTAGTGGTGGAGTTGTTATAATCAGTCTCCAAGTGGGAGATTGTTGGGTGTGGAGCCTGATTATCTTATGTATTCAAAGGTCTCAGTCGGATGTATACCAAAGGAAGATTGTACACCCCTACACGTGGGGCGGTGGGGGCTCGGGTGCCGATTCCCCTCGGCTGGGGGGTCTGGGGGCCAGTGGTCCCTCGGCAGGGGTTCGAGGGCAATGCCCCTGAAGCTAAAAACAAGTGTAAAGTTGCCTTGTAAAAGTCTAGTAATTTCTAGTCAGTCTGAGCCGTTCATTAGGTGGATTATCTTATGGTAGAAGTTATGTTTAATTTAGGTTTTTTTTTTTTTTTTTTTTTTTTCCCTAGAAGGCAAGCCCTCACTATATATGAGGGAATTGTATTGCATCTATGTATATATGTATTTTGAGTGAGGAAGAGAGAGGGGATTGTGAGCGAAGAGGGTGTTACAGTGGATCTGTTGTAGGTTGTATCTCTTCAGTTTGCTAGATAATATAATAAAAGAAGGATTGGTTGTTTCTCCGTGGACATAGCCCAAACTGGGTGAACCACATTTATCTGTGTCTCTCTTGTTTTATGCATTTTCTGTGTTTATATTTATGTAATATTTTATGTGTTCCATTGCTCTGTAATATATAATTTTCTAACATTGGAAGGGTTTTACTGAGGAGCAAAAGGCTAAGGTGCTAGTTTAACATGTCCCCAACAGAGTGGTAGCTCCAATAGGGGCCCCAACCTACTCCATTGTGAATTTCTCTAAACATGACAAGATATCCATTTCCATGATCACTCAAGTTCTTGGCATGGACAAGAATTCAGAGGTTGATGAGACTGTATTAGGATTATTAGTGGCCTTATGTCACCTTGACACCATTGCATACTCCTCATTTGATTTTCCCTTGTATCTTTAAGATTCCATCCATCATCACTTTAGAAATTTTTTTATCCATTAACACCTTTAGATATTGTTCATACATAATTGACCTTTTCATGCGCCAGAACTATAACGCCTTGGAAGGCATAGCCCCAATGTTAGTTGACTCTACCAACATTGTATTTCCTACCATCAAGTGGATCCCCAAAGTGAGAAAACCCCAGACAACATGGGAATTATGAATTATCTCATGTTCTCTGTATTAATTTTTTACTAATTAGTACATGAACAGCCTCAACCCAGGGTCATCCCTGAGATGAGAGAGATGAATGAAATCTTGAAGATAGGATATTGGTATCTCCTAGAATATTACACCATGATCAGAGACTATGGTTTTGAAGAGAAGCCATACTTTTTGTCAAGTTTCCTTCAAACCTATATCTTTGCATTGGAATTCATAATACAAAGATTCATATGTGATTTGCTACATTTTGCATCAATAAAACAAGAAATAACTTTCCATCTCCCATATGAAGTCGTACCATTCATTTCTAAGACTAGAAAGGACAAAGAGACTATCTAGACAATGCTAAAGGACTTAAATTTTTCCCAAGGAGTTAAATGGCTATATGACCCTCTGGATGTAATTTACAACTAGAGGAAATACAAAGACAAACAGGCACATCACCATTAGTTAAGACCTATGCTAGAGTAAGAAGTGAATAATTTTACTTTGAAGAACAAGGTTCTCCTACCAGCATACTCACAATCATCCTACATGTTTGGTACTAAGAGGACTTAGATTGATGATATGGATATCGACCAGGAGCGAGAGTCTAGCTCTAAGAGATTCAAGGTAACAAAAGTTGAGGATGATGATGATGAAGATAAGGGAATTGAGGAATTTTATCATGAGAAAATTATACACTCATTTGTACACAGTAGAAGACACTCAGAGCTAATGAACACATATAGAGGTTACATTTTCAACTGAAATCACCATGAAGACCAAAAATTGAAATCTTTCCTAAGGCTCAAGTTAAAAAATTGAACCGCATGAGTGAAACATTTTTGGAAATTAACAATCGAGTGATTTTTTCTTCAATAGTCGTGTAGTTGTAAAAAAGTCCAGTCAGCAACTCGGGTCACAAACTTGCTTGAAAAACACTCCAAATCTTGGCATGATGGGCTGAAAAATTCAAGCCATGTACCCCAAGAAGCCTTAAAGGAAATGAGATGGCAACTCTCATCTTATTTATGAAGCAAACAACCATGCTGATGAACCAAAGGAGGGAAGGAATGTCCAAAAATTCTATAAATACAAATTCATGGAGAGTAAAAAACAAGAAGAAGTAGTGCATTATTATGTTGTCAAAATTATTCCCAAGAAATATAGCATTCCATTGTGAGGATAATTCCACCATTAGTAGAGTCTTCTATGCTTATTTGAGAGAGAAAGAACTTGCAAAAGAGATTGAGAAATAAAAAACTTTGATGAGGGTTTTTTAGCACCATTTCTCAAACAATTCTCTTCAAGTGGCTTTGATACTTCTATTGTAACTCTTCCACCACCACCAATCAATAAAGAGGATCCTTTTCCTATACCTTTGTTGATTTGTTTTGATTCATTAAGCTTGTTTATGTGTTATTTAGTGTAGTTTTTATTTATTTTTGTTCATGTATTTTTTCCATTACTTTCAATGCTTTGTTTGTCCATATTTTTCCGCTAACAACATCGAATTTTTTGTATGTTCCTTATAGGTAACAACAAACTCCAAGGAAGGTGGTTTTCGTGCTCATATGAAAAAAATACACCAATGCAAGAAATCCCTAGCAATAATTGCAGGAACTATTGCAAGTCCATCCAACAAGCATGTAATATCTAAAGGCTTACCAGTCGTAGTGCAAAACATATCAATAGTTGCAACCTCCTTGGAAGCCATACATACTTGTGATATTCAAACTAGCAAAGAACCCTCATCCCTCATGGAAAAATTTGAGAGTACATCAAAGGAAACTAAGTAGGAAATGAAGAAGGAAATCCAGCTTAGTAAAAGTGGAAGATGCTATCAACAGGATACTAAGTGTCCTAGATTATAAAGGAGACAAGTTGAATTTGGCAGTCCTAAAGGCCAAAGTCAAAGAGGTTCACTCTAGTGAGGATTATGAGGCTACTAAGATCACCTTTGATTTGTCTCAAATACCTCTACCTAACACTTACATCATGTTTAAGGGCTTGAATGGCATCATATACAATGAATCCTAGAAGGCCCAGTCATTCCAAAAAATACTAAGAGAAGATTATAATAGGGCAGCGAAAAATTTGAAGTAAAAGTGGAAACCAAGGAAAGAATGTTAAAGATTGAAGCCTTGGAGAAAACAATTTTTGAAGATGTTTGTTTCTTCTAATGAGTTTCAGGAATATAAGAAGGTATTAGATGAGAAAAATAAAGAGATCATACTCCTAAGAAAATAAGAAAAATGGGAGGTCTATCTAGTCTATACAATGGAGTTGATGTAGGAATTCTCACTGTAGATTAAACTGATTATGCAATGTACTAAAGCAAAATGCTTAGTCTACTTCTACAATCAAGCTTATGGAAGCTTAATCAATTTTGAGCAAGATCAAATAGAACACATATAATAGAGAAGAAGATTCAATCACACATGAAACACAAAATAATACTATGGGGAAAGCCTCAGCTAAAAACCCCGCTATCTATATTATCATACAAGTGGAAATATCTTAGGATTACACAAAGCTTTAGCTCTCAAGCTATCCAGCTCTCAGTACAATCCCTCACTACTACTTATAGACAGAATAGACAACACATATGCCTTCTCCTCTGCCCTCCAAGCCTCCTATTTCCTTGCGCAGTTTCTCCTGAGTCCTCCAGTTGTAACCTGTGTAATTCTCACCTCACACACTACTCTGACCTCTGTAGTAACTACGAAATCCTCAAGGAATGAATTCCTTCTGCATGTAAGAGATATTCTCATAGGAATATTCTAGCAACTGATAGCACATTGTCCCTGCCTTTAATCTCAACTGGGATTTTGTCTGAACTGACATGCATGAGTTATTTATGAGAGAATATTCAGTTATCTGGAGAACACTAGTTGCATGCATGCATGCATTAACTGAGTGAACTCACAAGTAGTTCCATAAATTGTTTGGAACTAATTTAACTGGACTTAACTTAGTTAACTCGGCTAACTAATTACAACTCATCCTTATCTCCTTAATTAAGGGATAGCTTCCTCAATCAAAGGGATGATTGTTTCATGTCTTCACAAAGACTTCATGTTTGAATTTCTCCAACTAATTAACTCAAGATGAATTAATTAATTATTTTTCAAACATTTGGGGACACTAAATTTGAATTTTAATTCTCAATTTTAATTCAAGGACAAATTAAAATTGGAATATATCTTGAAATGCTAGCTATAGCAATGCTATTTTTATCATTTCTTGTTGCTATTTTCAACAGTTGATGGAGGTTGAGAAGCAAAGGGAGGAGATCGTAAAGAATTTGTATGTGGTCACCTAGGAGGCACATCAATTCAAGGACCAAGTCCTTCTATTGAAGTCAAAATTGGATGATCTGAAATACGGGGGTAGTGTAGATATGGTGGTTATCCAAACCCCAATAGACAATTTGTTTATAGTTGTGGAGAATTTGTCGGTAAATGATGGAGTCTAAACTCTGGAATTTATTGGCTAGTAGAGATGAATAATTGGCCCAAAAACAGAAGACAATTGAAGAATTGAATAAAGGATCCAAGGAATGAGAGAGGACCTTCAACCAAGTCAAGCGATAATTGGATGCTATCAGGAACAAACATGCCTCTTGAGCAAATTTGAAGGTGACTTATCACACCATTTGGGATAAGATCATTGTGGATATGATGTATTATGAGAATTGGGAACAAAGTTCATGTTATAAAAGAAATGGACTCTAGTCATAAAGTTCAAAAAGGAAGTTGACAATACCTAGATGTTTTTGGAGAACGAACTAGAACAATGCATAATATTGGTTTAGTTTATCCCAATGACAACCAGAATAGAGATATCACTGCATGACAGATCATTCTTGGTCTGTCAATGTAACATAGTTTTCAATAAATTAAATCTTGTAAGTGAAATTGAAAATAATTTAAGGGAAATGTCAGACCATTTGATGAAGATTATAGGAGACTTCAATCCATTATTAAAAAAATCTCCACCCAAATTCATAGACAGACAAAAAGATTGCACATAAAGAACATTAATGAGTTGAGATGGAGGCAATAAAAATTGACCCCTTGGTATTTGAAAGAGAAGAGGATGTAGTGACACTCAAATATATCATCAAAAAATTGCAACCTTCCTTCTACGTCATGTTCAAGGTGAAGGAGATTTACAAAGGATTTCAACCTCTACAATATGACTCAATCATGGATCTGGTTGTTTCTATCAAAACAATCCATAATATAAGATTCACTTTGATGAAAGATTAGAGCTTAATCTCATCCCATATTTATGTAGCACATAAATAGTACCAAATTTGATTGAATAAATATGTAGTACAACAACATCCACTTCTACCTAGCATACACCATCAACATCTACATCAGGAACACATCACACCCCTCAACAATCCATGCTTTACTGAGTCACTCACCAAATCTAAATAGAAAGAAATATGATCTAAAAAGTGGGACCCATCTTGGTAGTTAGAGGTCCTCATAAGTAGTCAATTACCAAACTGCTAGTTGTCTAGTGTAAGCCACCTAGTGGTTTCCCATAATAATTAGTGGTTTAGGGTTAGGTCATTAGGGGGTTGTGTCTATAAATAAGCCCTATTGTAATGTAAAAATTTGTTTGTTATGGAAATCCTTGTCTAAATTTTGAAAAAATTTGTTCGGTTTGTAGTTTAGAGTTGGGATTAGGGTTGAGATTTTGTAGTACATGGTTGATTGTCAATAGTTTCTCTTGTGATCTTGAAATTTTTGATGTAATTTGAATTTGAATTGTCAGTTAATATAAATATAGATGTTCTTGGAAATTTTGATGGTACATCTATGTTGTTTAATGTATAATTATATGTCGTAAGTTATGATAACATTAAATTAATTAATATGATGTTTTTCTCATTTCTGTTATACGAATTAAGATTTTATGGAGTATTCATGTTTCTTATAAATTATCAAATGGGTTTTAATTCAAATGAAAAATTACATTACATCCTTTTCAAATAGCTATATTCTTAAGTGTTCAGTTATTATTCTTTCCATATATGTCATCCTTTTACATTTCCATCATACCCATAACTTGTATGTCAAACCCAAGGTGTATGAATGCCTCAACTTGAAACTAGGTAAAAGAAATAAACCCAATAGTATTTATCAAAGTTACAAGTGTTTTTGACATAACCCTTGAAGGAAAAAATGAAAAATTAACAAAAAATCAAGATTAAGAAAACTCTGAACATGAAATTTAGATTTTCTTTGGCTTTGCACTGTTTTCAAATCTTAATGTGAATTTGGAGTCCCAACATCTCCTGATGTTGTTACCAGGGATCGAATTTTGAAATAAATTTCCCTGGGCATAATTACATGTTCCTCAGATGTTGTGGGTAGGAAAATAAAGGATACACTAGCTATGATCTCCTACTTGGCAACTCCATTGTCTTTTCCTCAATGTATTAACCACTATGCCACAACAACATCCAACATAATATGTATGTTACATTCTGGCTTCCACGTGGAGACATACCCAAATTAACCTGGATTTAAACCTAACACTTTCGATTTTCAATCCCAAGAATTTTGTTTATCATTACAAACAACAAAATAAGGCTTTGTAGGCATGACCCTCAGAGACTTGCACGTCCAATTCTCTCCTTGAACCTTTTCCCAACATGATCTCTCAACTCAGCCACTCTAAAACTCTCTAGATTGATACACCTTCATTGTTCACGACACAATTACAACCTAAGTTGCATATCCCTCCTCATACATTGAGGACTCCACTCTCATCCACACCCTACTTGACTCCTGAAGTAGTAGAGAAAATAAGAACTCCAATATCATTTGTTGCTAGAGACCTCCTTCTACAACATATTATGGTTGAGCAAGGATAACCTCACAATCAACAAAACCTACCTAACCAAAAATTAGCCTAGGTGGAAGCTTTATATGCCCCCTTCACCTTTCCTCGAGTCTTACATGACATGCTTGAGCACTATCTGAAACTCTTGCCAAAATTTAATGGGAAAAATGAAAGAATCGTTGAAGAACATATTAGTGCTTTCCAAGATTTCACCAACAACTTCATGGTAGAGGAATATGATGTGTTTACGAGGATCTTTGTACAAATCTTGGAAGGAAATGTGCGAAAATGGTTTCGTACCATCCCTCCTCACTCTTTGAACTTATGGGATGTTTTAGAAAGGAATTTCCTCACGCAATGGGGTGAGAAGAAGGACTTCCAATATTGCCTGACTGGATTTTCAACAATTAAGAAGAAACCTTTAGATAATGTAGAAGAGTTTAAAGAGGTTTAATAAGATGTATAATGGAGTCCTAAATGAAATAAAACATACACCCACTACTGCTATGGTGAATTATTTCGCAAACTTTGAACCCGATTTTTTTGTCATGATGAGAGAGAGAAGACCCACAAACTTGGAAAACATGCAATCTGGCACAGTTGAAATATAAGGAAACCTAACTACTACTAGGAAACTAAGAAGGAATGAAACCATAGATAAGAACTATAGTTTAGAGAAAGAGAACGGAAATGCGAAAGATAAGGCTAAAAATAAAGTAAAATATGAGCCTAACAATTCCACATATAATAAATACACATCAAAAGAAAATATTGAAGAAGCAACTAGCCTGATAAGAAATTTGTCCAACAAGATCGCTAAAATTTAACCTAAAGGGTCAAGTAGAAATCAGGCACCACCACCTTGTAATCTTAATTTTATTCATAGACCATTCAAACCTAAATAGATGCATATAGAAAAGAGGCCTGAGGACCCACTGATCCAACCCCCGGTTAGAAGAGATTTGAATCTTCAAACAAATGAATTCTATAACGAATTTAACCAAGAGGAAGATATAAATTGGGTAGTAGACCAATGCCCCACTTTCTATATCACATAAACTAACTACACAAACTCCCTAGTGTTTCAAGAGGCCTATGACTCACATGAAGATTATGAGATTTCTCCTTCTCCATATCAACAAATCACAGACATAGTAATGGCAGAACTCCAAAGGAATTATGACCTATGTCCCAAGCCTTGAAAGCGAA
Source organism: Pinus taeda (assembly GCA_000404065.3). Taxonomy (NCBI): domain Eukaryota; kingdom Viridiplantae; phylum Streptophyta; class Pinopsida; order Pinales; family Pinaceae; genus Pinus; species Pinus taeda. The sequence goes on along the minus strand of APFE031579319.1, from coordinate 33,495 downwards.
TTGCAGCAAGGCATCAACTAAAACTCCCATCCATTTACTCGATTTAGAACCAACCCCTGGTGCCAACCAACACTCTCTTGAAAATTTACAAAAACCACAAGGACCCTCACATCGAAAGAGTAGGAAATATAATAATTCTAATTCTAACGCAAACTAGTTAGCAAGCAAAATGTAGGATTGCATACCATCTCCACCACAAAATCAACTAATTAAAGAAAACAAAAAGAACACAGCCCCCCTATTCAACTTGGAATATAAGATGCATAAGATAAAGGTCTCAGTACCTTTTTTGGAACTAAATCATAATCTTATATATCAATCCCACATACAGAAGTTTATAAATTCTATGGAATTAAATTTTCATGATGATACTTTGAAAATTTAGGAAGATCGCCCTACCACATGTAGAAGAACAAGATGATGATATCCCTCCATTCCATATCACCCTTAACATTCATAATAAGCTTCTTTGAAATTTCATGTTGGATTCAGGGGCATCACATAATCTTATGCCCAAGTCAGTCATGGTAGAGTTAGGATTGGACATAACCATATCCTATCATGATCTTTATTCATTCAACTCTAAAAGGGTAAAATGCTTAGGTATCATCAAATATTCAGTGATATCTCTTACCCAAATACCCAACAATAGTGTGGTTATGAACATGGTGGTAGCCGACATTCTAGCTACCTATGGCATGTTACTTTCCAAATCTTGGGCCTGAAAATTAGGTGAAACCTTGTAGATGGATTTATCCTATGCAACCATACATATCTTTGGAGGTTAAGAAAGGATATTGTAGAAATAACATATGCTCCTATATGTTGTGATAAATGTTAAGAAATATAAGGAAAAACCCATCTATGTTATAGAGGAATCAATGGGTTGTTACAAATTATTCATGAATCCTAAAACAATACCAGAAGTAGACCAACTACCTGTTGAGATTGATAAACAATAGGAGAAATATTTGGTATAGAAGTTGTTGTTTGATGTAGCATGCTCTAAAGAAGGGATAAGGGAGGAGTGCTCTTAATACCCCCTACAGGATTTTTTTTTTTTTTTATCATTTAAACTAGAGTTCGATGCCATAAACAATGTTGTTGAATATGAGGCATTACTTCTAGGATTGGAGACAACAAAGAAAATGGGAGTAAAAAACTGGAAGTATTCAATGATTCTGAGCTGGTAGTACTATATATAAGGGACATATAAACTACCAAACACCCCAAGATGAGGTCTTACCGAAATGGAGTGTGGGATATTATTGAAAATTACTTTGATGCATTTAATGTTACAATTTTTCACAAGGAAGACAACCAGCAGACGAATGCATTGGAAACAATAGCTAGTACCTTTAGGCAATAGCTAGTACCTTTAGGCCACGTCAAGAACCAAAAGTGAAGCATGAACTTGAGATGAGGTACATGCCTTCAATCCCTTACAACACCAAGCACTAACAAGTTTTCAAAGATGATGAACACTTAAAGAGATTATTGGAGTTGTGGAGGAATTTTCGGCCATCAATATAGATCATGAAGATAAAACTCTTGAAACAAACCAACAAGAGATGCAATCACAGAAAATTGATTTGTCTTCCTCAACCAAATTAGATTACACCAAGTGATATAGTTGAAGAACAACTTTATCCTAAAGGACTAGTCTCGTTGGAACAAATCTTCATAATAATGATATATCTACCATACCTACTTTCTAGCCGGTAGCAGAGAACATGGAGGAACACAATCTTGGAACAGAGACAAATCCTCAAAAGGTCAAACTGGACAAATCCTTGGAGCCCTCATGTAATCAGAAGTACGTAGAGTTGTTTTAGCAATTTAAATATGTATTTGCATGGAGATATGAAGATTTGAAAACCTGTGATACTTTTATAATACAACATAGAATACCATTGAAGGAAGGTTCTAAGCCTTTTGTGCAGAAGATCAAAATAGTTTATTTGATTTTATTGCCAACAATAGAGAGAGACTATAAAATTGTTGCATGTTAAAAATATAATTATTCCTTTGAGATACTCGGAGTGGGAAACTAACCTAGTCCTTGTGCGAAAAATGAATGGAGACATAAGGTTATGTGTAGATTTTAGAAACTTGAACAGGTGCTCATTGAAAGATAACTACCCATTGCCAAAGATGCATCATTTATAGTAGAAAGTAGTACTCTAGAATATCCATGATGGATGAGTTTTCTTGATATAATCATATTTTCATGCATGAAGAAGATAAGAAGAAGACTTCGTTCACCACACCATGGGAAATATTTATGTATGATAAGATGCCATTTGTCTTGATGAATGCAAGAGTGACGTTCCAAAGGGATATGTATATCACGTTCATGGGAGAGAGGGACAAGTTTATAGTCATCTATTTTGATGACATGATTATTTACTCTAAATCATATAATGAACATTTAGATCATTTGAGACAAGTGTTCTTGAAGTGCAAAAAAATTGGCCTTTCCCTAAATCCCAAGAAATCGTTATTTGCTCTATAGGAAGGGAAATTGTTGGGACACAAAGTCTTCAAGGATGGCATTAAGATTGGTCTAGAAAGGGTAGACGCCATATCGAAGATCAACTTACCTAAGAATAAGGAAGAAGTTCAATCATTTTTGGGTAAGATAAATTTTTCGTATGGATCTATCACAAACTCCATAGAACTTCTCAAGTATATAACAAACATGCTAAAAATGAACAATGACATTGGGTGGACACCTAAAGCTCGCATATATTTTGAGTGAATAAAGAAGGATATTATAGAGGCTCCAGTCTTGGTGAGTCCATACTTTTCAAAATAATTTAATTTTTTTTCTTTTACATCAAAATATACAATAATTGTTGTCCTTTTACAGACAAATCAAGAAGATTACGAGCAAGCTATATCTTTTTTAGTCGTTCATTGATAGGTGTAGAACTAAAATATATCATTTTTGAGAAACAATCATATGCTATGGTGAAATCTTTTAAATCTTTTAGATAATATGTATTTCATTGAAAAGTGATAGCATATGTACCATCAACAATAATAAAAGAGATTCATATTCAACTTCCAAGAGTATGATATGGAGATTAAACCCATAAATTTGGTCATAGGCCAAGGATTGGCTAGGCTTCTTACCATAGAAGATCATGTATATTTGGAAATGTGTACAAATGAGTCGATTTACACCACTTTGGTGCAGGAGAATGCACACGAACTTTCCCCACTGGAGGAAGATAGCACACAAAAATCCTTTCAAGAAAATATTGGTCAATTATAGAATTCTGAATGGTATCAAGACATCATATTTTTTCTGCAAAATTTACAATTCCCTCATGAGTTACCTAAAGGAAAATATATATACTTGAAATTGGTCTCCTACTCACTTGTCTTATTGAATATAAAAAGCAAGAGATCATCTTGGAATTTCACTACAGAATATGTGGGGGTTATCAAGCATTGAAAGCCACAACATACAAGATTTTAAGAGTTGAATAGTATTGGACTTATATGTTTAAAGACACCAATGTTGCTATAAGTTCATATCCAAAATTTTATATATTCATGGGAAAACAAAGTTTGAACCCTCTTCCACTAAATCTTATTCAATTCCAAGCTTTGTTCCAACAATGGGGATTAGATTTCATTGGAGAAATAAATCCAAATTCAAGTACCTAATATAAATCCATATTCACAGCCACTGATAACTTCACAAAATGGGTGGAAGCAATTATGACCAGGAAAGCTAATGAAAGGATGTTTATGACATTCCTCAAGGAATGTATTCTCTCAAGGTTCAGATTTCTAAGGAAGCTTATGATATATAATGCCCGGGCCTTTAAGTAATCTAAGATAATAATTTTTTTTCCAGGATTACGGTATTGAATTGGTACATTCCACGAATTATTACCTACAAGGTAATAGGCTAGCGGAATCTTCAAACAAGAATCTCATAAGAATAATCAAGAGGATGCTAGATAGGAATGAGACGAGATGGGATGTGAATCTCAAATATGCACTTTGGGTAGACAAAATAAGCACCAAGAGGGCCATTGGCACTTCTCCTTATCAATTGGTATATGGCACAGATGCCATTTTTCTTATGAACCTGACGTTGATGGTAATGAATTTGATGCAGGAAAAGGAACAAGACTCCAACCCAATGCAAAGAATAATCTATCAACTGATAGAATCCCAACAACATGGGGAGGAAAATATTGGCAAGATAGAGGCTTACCAACAAAAACTCAAGGTCATCTTTAACAAGAAAGCAAAGGAGATGAATTTACAAGCTAGAGATTTGGTTTTGAAAAGGGACTCAATTTGTGATAACAAAGGGAAGCATGGGAAATTTTACAACCTTTATATTGGCCCATTTCAAGAATAAGAGGTTCAATAAAAAAAAAACACATATCAACTTGAGACTCTCGATGGATATTTCCTTGGGAATTCTATCAATGGTATGTTCCTGAATAATTTCTTCACATAACCACTGCATTTTGACAATTTTTCAAAAAAAAAAAAGAGATAAAGAGAAAGAGAAAGAAAGAAGTTGTTATTTTTCTTATAGATCACACTATGAAGACTCCACAACCCAATGTTTGGAGGCACTGGAACTATGTTGTTCTCAACATACCACAAAGGCCAGTTGTCCCCCATGGATTCAATGTTGTAGACAATTTTTATTCAGAATAATCATGTTAATTTTGCTCAAAAGGATGCAAAATTTCTAACGAAACCAACACAATCTTAAAAATAAATAAAAATTGTTGGGTGATGTCAACCTTGGAGTTACACCCCCCAAATCCAATGGCCAAATGCCACGTAAATCGATGGCACAAATCACACCGCATTTCTAACCTAAGTAGCAGTTAATGCCCATAGGAGGTGTGAAGCGAAACTACCAGGGATTCATAGTTGACCCCCATTGGTAGTGCACTTGAGTGGGCGATGCACAAAACCACCACCTGTCCCATGCGAAAATTGTTTGGTGTAGGGAGATGAAACCTGCCATGTCCCCAACCCACATCACCACCACATCTCCGCAGCATCCCATGGCTAGCCTATCACCTACACGTTAACCTCCCTACCATATTGTCCTCCATATTCCATGTCACACTTACATCCCCACCTACATCAACCCTATGCCCTGCATGATGATGTCATCACCATACAATGATGTCATCACACCCAATCACCATCTAACATGTGGCGACACAAAATTTTAAATTCTTTTTATAAATTTACTGCCAAGAGACCATTAAAGGCATTTTCACCATGAAAGAGCACCAGAAACTAAGTCTCCACATGAGTTTGTTTTGTCCTCCATATCTTTCTTATCATTTCTAATTGAGTTTATCGCATGCCTAAGTTTATCCCCAATACCATTGTTAATATGCTTGATTCTTCACCCCCATCCTAATCCAAGATTATTTTCCCAAATTATGTTAGGTTGAAACTAAGCAGCATTTAAAAAAGGAATATTTGGTACGAAATTTCATTCCCTAGTCCCAAAACTCTAGCTAGAAAATCACCCTTGGTAATTCCCTCAATACTAAAATTGTATCAAAGTCACCTAAAAAATTCTCAGGGGACATGTCTCATAGCCTAACTTATATAACTTCTCCAGCAATGGAGAAGCCACATGAAGAAGAATTATTGGATACACGGTATGAAATATATGATCTTGTCCTCAACACTCAGGACATGTATGTTATCATTTAGGGGTTTTATTCTAATGTGCAGGAAAGTCTGAATCTAGACAACTTGTTTAGAAGTAAATTAATGAAAGTTGTTATGCCCTAAGTCTATCATTTTCCAGAAACTATCACTTGGATCACTCCACACTATAATATCAACAATAAGACCATCTCTTCAGCTATAAGGTCTAAAGGATTGAGTCAATGATTCCAGAAGAAATAACATCAATTTCATGCTTCTCGTACCAAACTGGATTGTAGAAGTTGGAAAAGGCTGCCCTACCGGGGTATTTTTAAGGCTCTTACCAAGGATCAAAAAGCTAAGGTGTTGGTTAAACATGTCCCTGAAGGAGTGGTAGCTCCAACAGGGCCCCCACCCTACCCCATTGTGCATTTCTATGAATAGACCAAGATATCCATTTCCATGAGTACTAAAGTGATTGGCATGGACAAGGACTTAGAGTTTGATGAGACTGTGTGAGGCTTGTTAGGAACCTTGTGTCACCCTAACACACTACATACTCCTTGTTTGATTTTCCCTTGTATCTTTAAGATGCCATCCATAATCATTTCATAAATTTCCATTCCACCAATGCATTTGAATACTAATCATACACCTAGCCCTAAGGCTAGCTGACTCTACCAACATTGTATTTCCTACCATCAAGTGGATTCTCATTGAGAGGAAAACCCCAGACAACATGGGAATTTTGCATTATCTCTAGTTATTTGTATCACTCTTTTACCAATTACATGAACATCCTCTACTAAGGGTCATCCCTGAGATGAGAGAGATGAATGAAATCTTGAAGATAGGAGACTGGTATCTCCTAGAATATTGCAGTGTGATGAGAGTCTATGGTTTCAAAGAGAATTCATACTTGATGCACAATTTCCTTACACCCCAGATATTTGTATTGAAATTCATAAGACACATATTCATAAGTGATTGGCGACATTATGCATCTAGAAAATAAACAATAACATTCCATATCCCATATGAAGTTGGACCATTCATTGCTAAGACCATAAAGGCTTAGGACATAGCCTAGAAAGTGATAAAGGACTTGCATTTTTCCCAAGGAGTTGAATGGGTATATGACCCTCTGGATGTAATTTATAACCAGGGGAAAGACAAAGACAAAGAGGCCCACCACAATCAGTCATGACCTTTGTTAGAGAAAGCATCAAATAAGTTGAATTGTAAAGAAGTAAAGGAGGTTATCTTACCATCATACTTGCAGTCCTTCCAGGAGTATAGTACTAGGAGGACTCAAATTGATGATATGGATATCAACTAGGAGAGAGAGTCTATCTGTAAGAGACTCAATGTAATAGAAATGGAGTATGATGATGATGATAATGAGGGAACTGAGAAATCCATGGAAATAATTGCAGGAATTGTTACAAGTCCATCCAACAAGCTTGTAGTACATAAAGGCTTATGATCTGTATTTGAACAAGAACACAACAAATTATAGAGATAATCGTAAACACAAAGATGCAATGGAAATAATACTTCATTTCATTAATGTAAAATACTGAAATATGCTTACAAACAGGAATGGAAATAAACCAACTAGGGCCATGGTAGCTTATCTCTGAGAAGAGATGTGGCAACTACATGCCTCTGAATTATCTTACAATGAGGCTCAAGGGCCTTTTTATTATTAAATAATAAGACCAAACCCTAAACAACCAAAACCCTAACCCGAGGAGATGTAACACCAAGAGTTTATGGGCCCCGTTGGGGTGAGTTGGACAGCCAACTTCCTAGGGTCGCGACTTGGTCATATTATCTCTATTTGACGCGCATGATAGCCCATTGGAAATATCTCTCTGAGGATGACGATGGAAAAGACAATTTTAGACAAAAACTCGCTAGCGGTAGGCTTCCCAAAAAACATCGTTTAGGGCCTCAAAACAACTCCAAAAGTTTAGGACCCAAAAAACTGCTAAAAATAGTAAATTGTGCTATAATTAAGGAAACTGAAAAAAAAGAAAGAAGCAATGGTGGGGGTCCAAGTGGAATTGGCGGGTGGCCACCAATATCCACCTGGATCATTCCTACCCCCTTAGGAAGCAATGGTCCCCATTGCGTTGAGTTCCTCCATGAGATGAGGGAACTACTGTTGAACTTGGTCCTTGGTGAGCCACTTGCCCTAGTGAAGGAGTTGGCCTACTTTGACAACTCGATACAGTTGGATATTCTGCTGGCGAGTGTGCTTGATCTGTGTGTCCATGATCTGATCATTTGCAGCTTGTTCCATGCAATCTGGATTTAACTCTTTGGGTGTGAGTTGTTCTGCAATGTCGGATGTGTCTAATAATGGTGGAAAGTATGGTCGAAGGTGGTCCACATTGAACACTGGGTGCAGGCCAGGGAATGGGGGAATGCTAAGCTCAAATGCATTGTCTCCTATAGCCTTGGTAATGGTGTAAGGACCATACTGGAGTGGTCTGAGTTTCTGATACGCTCCGGTAAGACATTCCTTTTACAAATGCAACCAAACTTTGTCGCCCACCTAAAACTTGTGTAGCACCCGATGTTGATCATGGCGTTGCTTATACTTGCCATTTGATTTCTCCAAAATGTCATGGACCTGCTGGAAAATATGTTGCATGTGCTCAATGAAGTTGTTTGCCTTATCTGTTTTGGACCGGACATGAGCTGAATCTATGTGAGTAGCTGCAAATGGCATGGCCACATCAATGGGACATAGTGGCTGGAATCCCAAGCCCACCTGAAAAGGGTTGTGGCCAGTCGAGCTGTGGAGAGCCTAGTTGTAGCTGTGCTGAACATAGGTGAGGCTCTTGTCCCATGTGCATCGATGCTTTGAGTTGTACACGTGCAGAATGTGTACGATCATCATGTTGACAACCTTTGTCTGGCCATCAATTTGAGGATGGAAGGATGTGGACTTAGTGATTTTGGTGTCCAGCATTAACCAGAGACTGGACAAAAATGTACTAAGGAACCTGTTGTCTCGATATAAGATGATAGAATGTGGGATCCCAAAGTGTACCCAAACTCATTCAAAGAAGACTTTAGTAGTGGCTTCTACTGTGATATTCTTCTTGCAGACCACCATAATGCCCATCTTTGAGAACCTGTCGATGACCACAAAAAGACAGTCATTTCCATGCTTAGCGGAAGGAAGCCTGACATGTAATCCATGGAGATGGATTCCCATGGTCGACTAGGGGTAAGCAGCGGGGTATAGAGGCCTTGCTTCTTGACGGTCAGTTTGGCAATAGCGTAGGCAATGCATGATCTAACGTACTTCCCAACATCCTGTCGAAGATTCGGCCAATAGAAATACTTCTGCAGTACTGCCACCATTTTTTCGACCCCGAAATGCCCAACAACCCAATTGTAGTGTGCTTCCCAAATTATCGTGGCACGTTCGCTTGAAGGAACACAAAGGTGACCTAGGTGGTATAATAGGGTATCCTGGAGGTGAAAATCTAGAACATGTTGACCCTCAAAGGGTTTCTGGTATGTGTGGATGAATTCTAGGTCATTTTTGTAGAGAAGTGGCCAATCATAAGTCTCGTGCCCACAAGAGTTGAGCACGGTGGTTAATGCCATGATCGGTGGTTGACTAAGGTAACCTAAAACATTATTGGTGTTGCCTTTCTTATACTTGATATTCAAATGAAACTATTGCAGGTATGTGGACCACTTCTGATGGTGATCATTCTGCAATTTCCTTGGGTTTGTATGAATTGCAAGGGTCGGTGGTCTGTGTGGATGACCGTTTCCTTCCCCAAAATGTAATGCTTCCATTTTTGGTAGGCCTGCACAATGGAATACATATAATTTTCATAAGTGGGATACTTCCAGCCTGTGTCTGAACGTGTCTGACTGTGATATGCCACTAGATGTTCGTGTTGAGTAAGGACTGCCCCAATGGCATAGTTAGAGGCATCTGTCTCGACCTCAAATGGTTGTTGCAAGTTTGGTAATGCAAGAACTAGTGCTGAGAAAAGGAAATCTTTCAACTCTTTGAATGCCTTCTGTTGAGATTCAGACCAAAAGAATTTTGTTTTCACTCCTCCCTTACTGACTTGATTCAAGGGCCAAGTGATATGTGAAAATCCCAACACGAACCTGTGGTACAAGTTGGCAAGGCCTAGAAAGTTGCGAAGCTCTGTCAGAGTGGTTGGAGATGGCCAATCCCAAATGACTTGGATCTTGGTTGGATCAACATGCACCCCCTATTCATCAATAATGTATCCTAGATACTAAACCTGGGTCATGCCAAAATTGCATTTCTCCAAATTGGCACATAACTTGTGTTGTCGTAGTGTTTGGAGAACCTATCGAACATGGTGGAGGTGCTCTTCCCAACTCTGGCTGAAGATCAAGATGTCATCCAAGTATACCACTACAAATGTGTTGGTGAATGGCCGCAAGATGTCATCCATTAGCCTCATGAAGGTTGCAGGAGTATTCATCCATCCGAAAGGCGTAACCAACCATTCAAAAAGGCCTTCCTTGACTTTGAAGGCAGTCTTCCACACATCAGAGGGTTCGATTGGTACTTGGTGATATCCTGACTTCAAATCGATCTTGCTGAAATATTTTCCCCCCTTCAGTTGGTCCAAGAGGTCATCAATCCATGGAATTGGGTACTTATTACAGATAGTGATCTTGTTTAGCACCCGATAGTCAATACAGAGTCTGCAAGTCCCATATTTCTTTTGTACCAATATGATCGGGCTCCCACAGGGTGATGAACTCAGATGGATGTGACCATTTTGCAGTAGCTCCTGAATCTGCCTCTTGATTTCATCGTCCTCCAGAACGGAGCGCTGATAGATTGGTCCATTGGGTAGCAGTGCAACTAGGGTTAGATCAATGGTGTGCTTGACCTGACAGTATAGAGGAACCCCTGTGAGGGAGGTGAAGATGTCCTCGTACTCCTCCATGACCTTGTCCATCTGTAGTTGTCATGCGAAGGGGCCCTATCTGGAGGTTGTGGCCACCATCTTCTTCTTTTCTTAAGGGCGTATCATCATGAAAACAAATTTCCCGGTTTTGGAAATGAGCTTACTACATTTTTTTGCAGTAACCAAAGAGATTGTGGTAGGTGGTGCTACCTCTGGTATCCTGTAAAACTTATTTCCCAAACTAACAATAACAGCACGAGGCCTTGATACATACACAACATGTCGCTTCCACAAGTATGGTTGTCCTAACAATACATCACAAACTTCAAGGGGAGTAATGTCACACAATACCTCATCTGTGAAGGGCTTGATGTTGTATGGAAGGTGACATTGTTGGCTCACGTGAAGATCTCGTCCTTGGTGAAGCCAACCGATGGTGTACGGTTGTGGATGTCCTATGGTCGGTAAGCCCAGCCACTTCACGACCTCTGCCAAAATGAGCTTCTTTTGGCTTTCGTTGTCGATAACGAAATGTAGTGGGGAGCCCTTTACCCACATCTGGGAGTGGAAGAGATGCTCCTCCTCCTCTGGATCTTCGGGTTCCTCCTTTTGGATCTCCGCGGTGGCAATGGTGGCATTGGGTTCCACATCGATAATCTGCTTCCCTTTCTCATTCCCCTTATCGGGTTCTGACTCAGAGTTGGAACATGCATTTGATTATGAAACCTTTAGCTCAGCCACCAATGACTGCTTGGCCCGACACTCACTTGTGTTGTGAGTGGAGCTCTTATGGAACTCACACCACTTTCTCGTGTCCTTTTTCGGCTTCGTGGCATTGTTCTTCGCTTGCAGCTTTGGCGGGTTGTTTTGAGCCACCTTTCCTTGGCTTTGTCCTTTGTTTTGTGGTTTGGGGGAACCTTTCCCTTGTTTTGGATTTGCAAATCCAAAGTCTCGCTTCTTCTATTTAAACTTTTTCTCGACCTTAACGGCATATTGGTATGTCGTGCCGAGCAAGGAGATGTTTAGGAATTCTATTTCTTCCTGGATGTACTTGTGCAGGAAGCCATGGTATTTGAGTACCAAATGTGGCTCTATATCCTTGATCCAACTTTGTGCGAAGGGTATGGAAAAATATTGGTAAAATCTGGCATGTCTTGGTCCCTTCCTTGCCACAGTGTGGTCCACTTTATGTATTGATCCTCATAACTTCTGATAGGGTAGTACTTTTCCTTGATGGCATCACGGAATGAAATCTAAGTGGGTGCGACTAAAAATAGTGAGCCTGTAATTTCATCCTTTTGCTCGCAGTAGGTTTCCCACCAATCCTTGATTGTTGAAAATAATACTGAGAGGGGGGGTGAATCAGTATTATCTTGTCCTTTTAACAATTCTTCCTTATTTATACTTTGAATTATTTTTGCATATCAGTACCATAAAACAATGAGCATGAACAAGAAAAACAGACAGTTACATCAAAGAACACCAGATATAAGGTGGAAACCTAATGTGGGTGAAAACCACTTGCTGCAATATGTCTCTATCTTCTTTCAAATTAGAAACTCCTTTTACAATGGTCTTGTACTG
>APFE031579319.1:0-14921 GCA_000404065.3 Pinus taeda | reverse complement strand
CATGAAATAAACTTTTCTCTGCATAAAATTCCATGAACTTTTCTCCTGCGTACTTCTTAATTCTCATCATATTGAGAGCCATGCCATGGGTGTTGCCATCAAGTACAACATCTGTAACATATAACCATACCAGAAACATAATGCCAACATTGATGTGGGGGGCTGCTTTGAGAAGAGCGAAAATATTCTTTTCCCGACTGAAAAAATCATGAATAGAAAAATAACCCTCTAGCACATTTAACCATTTATCGATGACATCTACATCTATCTGACCCTCGAATATGGGGATTTCAAAATTAACTTGTACCTTAAACGATGTGGCGTTTCTAGAGTTTCTATTGGAAGCCAATGTGGCACCCTTGGGTAGCCGCTGAAGGATCTGGGAAAAGTTGTCCATCATCACGTTCCTTTGTCACTCGAGGGCTTCTTCAAGCAAGATTTAATAGGATCTCCTACCCCCTCATCTTTCTTTTCATCCGTCATGGGAGGCCGTCGGGATTTGCGAGGCTGGTCTTGCAAAGGTTTAACCAGTTCAAGCCCTAACTCCTTATATCCTGACCTCATTGGGGACATGCAAAGAAAAACAAAGAAGAAAAGAAGACTTCTCTGACACCACTGATCTGGATTTAAATAGGAACGCAACAAATTTTAGAGATAACCGTAAACACAAATATGCAGCAGAAATAATACTTCATTTCATTAATGTAAATACTGAAATATGCATACAAACAGGAATGGAAATAAACCAACTAGGGCGATGGTAGCTTATCTCTGAGAAGAGATGTGGTGGCTACATGCCTCTGAATTTTCTTACAATGAAGCTCAAGGGCCTTTTTATTATTGAACAATAAGAGCAAACCCTAAACAACCAAAACCCTAACCCGAGGAGATGTAACACCAAGAGTTTATGGGCCACATTGGGGTGAGTTGGACAGCAAACTTCTCGGGTCGCGACTTGGTCATATTATCTCTGTTTGATGAACATGATAGCTAGTTGGAAAGACATCTCAGAGGACTACGACTAAAAAAATGATTTTAGACAGAAAATCACTGGTGGTAGAGTTCCAAAAAAACATCATTTAGGTTTCCCAAAAAACGTCGTTTAGGGCCTCAAAACGGCTCTGAAAGTTTAGGACCTGAAAAGATGCTAAAAATAGTAAACTGTGCTATAATTAAGGAAACTAAAAAACTGAAACAAGCAATGGTGGGGGTCTAAGTGGAATTGGTGGGTGGCCACCAATATCCACCTAGATCGTTCCTCCCCACTTAGGAAGAAATGGCCCCCATTGCGTTGAGTTCCTCTATGAGATGAGGGAACTTCTGCTGAACTTGGTCCCTGGTGAGCCACTTGCCCTAGTGAAGGAGTTGGCCTGCTTTGAAAACTCGATACAATTGGATATTCTGTTGGCGAGTGTACTTGATCTATGTTTCCATGATCTAATCAGTTGCAGCTTTTTCCATGCAATCTCAGTTTAACTCTGTGGGTGTGAGTTGTTCTACAATGTCGGATGTGTCTAGTAATGGTGGAAACTATGGTCGAAGGTTGTCCACATTGAACACTGGGTGCAGGCCAAGGAATGGGGGAATGATGAGCTCAAATGCATTATCTCCCACAGCCTTGGTAATGGTGTAAGGACCATATTGGAGTGGTCTAAGTTTCCGATAGGCTTCGGTAAGGCGTTCCTTTTGCAAATGCAGCCAGACTTTGTCACCCACCTGAAACTTGTGTGGCACCCAATGTTGATCATGTCGCTGCTTGTACTTGGCATTTGATTTCTATAGAATGTCATGGACTTGTTGGTGAATATGTTGGATGTGCTCAATGAAGTTGCTTGCTTATCTGTTTCGGATTGGACATGAGTCGAACCTGCGTGAGTAGCTGCAAATGGAATGGCCACATCAATGGGACATAGTGGCTGGAATCCCAAGCCCACTTGAAAAGGGTTGTGGCCAGTCGAGCTGTGGAGAGCCCAATTGTAGTTGTGCTGAACATAGGGGAGGCTCTCATCCCATGTGTGTGGATGCTTTGAGTTGTACATGCGAAGAATGTGTATGATCATCCTGTTGACAACCTCTGTCTGGCCATCAGTTTGAGGATGGAAGGCTACGAACTTAGTGAGTTTGGTCTGCAGCATCGACCAGAGACTAGACCAAAATGTACTGAGGGAGTTGTTGTCTTGATCTGAGATGATAGACTGTGGAATCCCAAAGTGTACCCACAGTCGTTTAAAGAAGAGTTTAGCAGTGGCTTATGTCATGATATTCTTCTTGCAGGCCGCCATAATGTCCATCTTCGGGAACTTGTCGACGACCACAAAAAGACATTCATTTCCATGCTTAGTGGAAGGAAGGCCTAACATGTAATCCATGGAGATGGATTCCCAAGGTCGAATAGGGGTAGGCAGTGGGGTATAAAGGCCTTGCTTCTTGATGGTCAGTTTGGCAATGGCGCAGGCAGTGCATGATTTGATCTACTTCTCGACATCTTGTCGAAGATTTAGCCAGTAAAAATACTTCTATAGTACTGCCACTATTTTTTCGACCCCAAAATGCCCAGCAGCTTGACTGTAATGTGCTTCACAAATCATCTTGGCAAGCTCACTTGAAGGAACACAAAGGTGACCCAGGTGGCATAACAGGGCATCCTGGAGGTGAAAATCTAGAACATGATGACCCTCCAAGAGTGTCTGGTATGTGTGGCCAAATTCTGGGTCGCTTTTGTAGAGAAGTGGCCAATCAGAAGTCTCGTGCCCACAAGAGTAGAGCACGGTGGTTAACACCATGATCAGTGGTCGACTGAGGCAATCTACAACATTATTGGTGCTACCCTTCTTATACTTGATATTCAAATGGAACTATTGCAGGTATGTGGACCACTTCTGATCGCGATCATTCTGCAATTTCCCTTGGGTCTGTATAAACTACAATGGTCGGTGGTCTGTGTGGATGATCGTTTGCTTCCCCAAAATGTAATGCTTCCATTTTCAACGGGCCTGCACAATGGAATACATCTCTGTCATAAGTGGGATACTTTCAGACTGTATAAGAAAGTGTCTCACTGTGATATGCCACTGGATGCCCGTGTTGAGCAAGGACTGCCCCAATAGCATAGTCAGAGGCTTTTGTCTCAACCTCAAATGGTTGTTGCAAGTCTGGTAATGCAAGAACTAGTGTCGAGCAAAGGCGACCTTTCAACTCTTTGAATGCCTTCTGTTGAGATTCAGACCAAAAGAATTTTTCTTTCACTCCTCCCTTGGTGACTCGACACAAGGGCCAAGTATGAGAAAATCCCAACACGAACCTGCGGTAGAAGTTGGCAAGGACTAGAAAGCTGCAAAGCTCTGTTAGAGTGGTTGGAGATGGCAAATCCCAAATGACTTGGATCTTGGCTGGATCCACATGAACCCCCTGTTCATCAATAATGTATCCCAAATACTGAACCTAGGTCATGCCAAAAGTGCATTTCTCCAAATTAACACATAACTTGTGTTGCAGCAGTATTTGGAGAACCTATCGGATGTGGTGGAGGTGCTCTTCCCAACTTTGGCTGAAGATTAGGATGTCATCCAAGTATACCACTACAAATGAGTTGGTGAATGGCCGCAATATGTCATCCATTAGCCTCATGAAGGTTGCAGGAGCCTTCGTCAATTTGAAAGGCATAATCAACCATTTGAAAAGGCCTTCCTTGGCTTTGAAGGCAGTCTCCCACACATCAGAGGGTTCGATTAGTACCGGGTAATATCTTGACTTCAAATCGATCTTGCTAAAATATTTTGCCCCCTTCAGTTGGTCCAGGAGATCATCAATCTGTGGAATTGGGTACCTATGATGGACAGTGATCTTGTTTAGCACCAGATAGTCAATACAGAGTCTCCAAGTCCCATCCTTCTTCTTTACCAACACGATTGGGCTCCCACAGCGTGATGAAACTTGGACATATGTGACCATTCTGTAGCAGCTCCTGAATCTACCTCTTTATTTCATCGTTCTCTAGAATGGAGTGCCGATAGATTGGTCCATTGGGTAGCGACGCAGCTTGGGTCAGATCAATGGAGTGCTTGACCTGAAAATGCAGAGGTACCCCTGCGGGGGAGATGAAGATTTCCTCGTACTCCTCCACGACCTTGTCCATCTGTAGTTGTCGTGCGAAGGGGCCCTGTCTGGAGGTCATGGCTGCCATATTCTTCTTTCCTTGAGGGTGTATCATCAGGAAAACAAATTTCCCAGTTTTGGAAATGAGCTTACTGCATTGTTCTATAGTAACCAAAGAGATGGTGGTAGGTGGTGCTACCTCTAGTATCCTATACAACTTATTTCCCAAAGTAACAATTATAGAACGGGGCCTTGATTCATACATAGCATGTCACCTCCACAAGTACGGTTTTCCTACTAATACATCACAAACTTCAAGGGGAGCAATTTCACACAATATCTCATTCATGAAGGGCTTGATGTTGTATGGAAGGCGACACTATTGGCTCATGCGAAGCTATCGTCCTTGGTGAATCCACCCGATGGTGTACGGTTGTGGATGTGCTATGGTCGGTAATCCTAGCCGCTTCATGACCTCTGCCAAAATGAGGTTCTTTTGGCTTCTACTGTCGATAATGAACTGTAGTGGGGAGAGCCCTTTACCCACATCTAGGAGTGGAAGAGATGCTCCTCCTCCTCTGGATCTTCGGGTTCCTCCTTCTGGATCTTTTTGGGGGCAACAATGGCGTTGGGCTCCACATCGATAATATACTTCCATTTTTCATTCCCCATATTGGGTTTTGACTCAGAGTAAGAACATGCATCTGATTTTGAAACCTTTAGCTCAGCCACCAGTGACTGCTTGGCCCGACACTCACTTGTGTTGTGAGTGGATCTCTTATGGAACTCACACCACTTTCCCGTGTCCTTTTTTAGCTTCACGGTGTTGTTCTTTGCTTGCAGCTTTGGCAGGTTGTCTTGGGCTGCCCCGCCTTGGCTTTGTTCTTTGTTTTGCGGTTTGGGGGCACCTTTCCCTTGTTTCATATTTGTAGATCCAAAGTCTCACTTCTTCTGTTTAAACTTTTGCTTGACCTTGGCGGCATATCGGTATGTTGTGCCAAGCGAGGAGATGTTCGAGAATTCTATTTCTTCCTGGATGTACTTGTGCAGGCAGCCACAGTATTTGAGTACCAAATGTTGCTCTATATCCTTGATACCCAACTTTGTGTGAAGGGTATGGAAAATATTGGTAAACTCCAGCACGTCTTGGTCCCTTCCCTGCCACAGCGTGTTCCACTTTATGTATTGATCCTCATAGCTTCCAACAGGGTAATATTTCTCCTTGATGGCATCTTCGAATGAATTCTAAGTGGGTGCGGCTAAAAATAGTGAGCTTGTACTTTCATCCTTCTGCTCGCAGTAGGTTTCTCACCAATCCTTGATGTGGGGGGCTACTTTGAGAAGAGCAAAAATAATCTTTTCCCGACTGGAAAAATCATGAACAGAAAAATAACCCTTTAGCACATTTAACCATTTATCGATGGCATCTGAGTCTATCTCACCCTCGAATATGCAGATTTCAAAATTAACTTGTACCTTAAACAGTGTGGCGTTTCTCAAGTTGTTGTTGGAAGCCAATGCGTCGCCCTTAGGTAGCTGCTGAAGGATCTGGGAAAAGTTGTCCATCATCGCATTCCTTTGTCACTCGAGGGCTTCTTTGAGGAAGATTTTGATAGGATCTCCTACCCCCTCATATTTCTTTTCATCCACCATCGGAGGTCGTCGGGATTTACGAGGTTGGTCTTGCAAAGGTTTAACTAGTTCAAGCCCTAACTCCTTTTATCCCAACCTCGTTGGGGACATGCAAAGAAAAATAGAGAAGAAAAGCATACCACTCTGATACCACTGATATGGACTTAAACAGGAGCACAACAAATTATAGAGATAACCATAACCATAGAGATGCAGTGGAAATAATTCTTCATTTCATTAATGTAAAATACTGAAATATGCTTACAAACAGGAATGGAAATAAACCAACTAGGGTGACACTAGCTTATCTCTGAGAAGAGATGTGGTGGCTACATGCCTCTAAATTGTCTTACAATGAGGTTCAAGGGAATTTTTGTTATTGAACAATAAGAGAAAATAAACAACCAAAACCCTAACCCGAGGAGATGTAACACCAAGATTTTATGGGTCCCGTTGGGTTGAGTTGGGCAGCCAACTTCCCAAGGTCGCGACTTGGTCATATTTTCTCCGTTTGACGGGCATGATAGCCCATTGGAAAGATCTCTCTGAGGACTACAACAAAAAAGATGATTTTAGGTAGAAAATCGTTGGTGGTAGATTTCCCAAAAAAAGTCCAGAGCAACCGCTTCACGACGTCTGCCGAAATGAGGTTCTTTTGGCTTCCGCTATCGACAATGAACTGTAGCAGGGAGCCCTTCACCCACATCTGGGAGTGGAAGAGACGCTCCTCCTCCTCTAGATCTTTAGGTTCCTCCTTTTGGATCTTTATGGTGTCAACGATGGAATTGGGCTCCACATCGATAATCTACTTACCTTTGTCATTCCCCTTATCGGGTTCAAACTTCGAGTTGGAACATGCATGTGATTTTGAAACCTTTATCTCGGCCACTAGTGACTGCTTGGCCCAACACTCATTTGTGTTGTGAGTGGAGCTCTTATGGAACTCACACCACTTTCCCGTGTCCTTTTTCGGCTTCGCGGCACTATTCTTTGCTTGCAGCTTTGGTGGGTTGTCTTGGGCCGCCCAGCCTTGGCCTTGTCCTTTGTTCTGCAGTTTTGGGGCACCTTTCCCTTATTTCATATTTGCAGATCCAAAGTCTCGCTTCTTCTGTTTAAACTTTTTCTTGACCTTGAAAGCATATTAGTATGTCGTGCCGAGCGAGGAGATGTTCAGGAATTATATTTCTTCCTGGATGTACTTGTGTAGGAAACCATGGTATTTGAGTACGAAATGATGCTCAGTATCCTTGATACCAAACTTTGTGCAAAGGGTATGGAAAATATTGGTAGAATCTAGCACGTCTTGGTCCCTTCCCTGTCGCAGCATGTTCCACTTTTTGTATTGATCCTCATAGCTTTCGACAGGGTAGTACTGCTCCTTGATGGCATCTAGAAATGAATTTTAAGTGGGTGCGGCTGAAAATAGTGAGCCTATACTTACATCCTTTGTTATGAAACCAGCTCACAAAAAGATAGAAAAGAGAGATCAACGCCTTAGAATTTAGCCACTTCGAGGGGGCAACCTCCTTTACATTACACAAATGAACAATTCTTGGATGATTCAAATGACAAAACCTCCTTTCTATATATAGGAGTCTAAGGAGTCACAATATAACCCACCCGACCTAATAGTAATAATATAAAGCCACAAAAATAACAATAGAGGGATTCTATGGGGCACAATAATAAAAATATGGGGACAATAGGGGCAAGGGGCACAACAATATTAATAAGGGGTACAACTACAATAGTAATGGGGTAATCACTAGTATTATAGGGACCTAACATGCCCCTCTCCTTCAAAAAACGTCTTGTCCTTAATGCTTGAGTAGTTATGGATGCTTCTGTATAAAATTCTCATCCTCCCATGTGGAATCTTCAGCGGATAAGTTCTTCCACTTGATGAGATACTCTGAAATTGATCGATTTCGTAGTTGTCGAATTCTTGTTTCTGTGACTGCTTCCGGTTCCAATATAATTTTTCCTTCCTCGTCAAGTTCTGGCAATATTGTTTGAACTGGGAGCTTGTCGCCTATAACCTTCTTTAAACATGAAACATGAAAACTGGGTGCAATCGAGAAGCTGCAGGAAGCTCCAATTTGTATGCCATAGTACCAATCTTTTGCAACACCTTGTACGGACCATAATACTTTGGTGATAATTTATTATCCTTCTTAGCTTGCTTGAGGGACATTTGTTATATGGTTGTAGCAATAGGAATACCCAATCAGCTACATCAAAACCTCTTTCGCTGTGATGTTGATCTGCCTGTTGTTTCATTCTATTCTGTGCCAACATGTGGTTATCCTTTAAGAGTTGGAGGACTTGTTTTTGATGTTCGATGTGATGTTCCACTGCTTGAACCTTAGAATTTTCTCTTAAATATGATGTGATGGATGGTGGCTGATATCCATAAAGTGCCATAAATGGGGTCATTTTTGTTGTTGTATGGAAGGAAGTGTTATACCACGATTCAGCTTGTTATCACTCAGGTTGTTCCCCAAAACTTGTGAGAAAAGGGAATACGGCCGAGGTAACCACTAACCAATCTTTTAGATGCAATTTCTAGCCAAACTGCATCCAGAGAGGGCCCTCTCTATATAATTTAACTTTGTTTATTTGAAGTTTTTATGCTAGTTATGATGTGCAGAGATTTGTTTTAGATGGGTTTGGATGGTGATTTCAAATAGAGGTAGGATGCAAGTCTGAAAGAGTTAATTCCACTGGGCAATGGAGTCTATGAAGATGGGCTACTGAGTGTGTGTCTGTGATGATGGGCAATACTACAGAGCAAGATAATCAGTTTGGAACAATACTGAAAGCTAGTGATTGATGGGATGTAGGCCAAGGGATAAAGGGTATCAAGAATCCTTTATCATTGTGGCAGAGGGAAGGTGCTTGAATATTTTCAAGGAGCAGTGAAGAATTCCTTGACAATGTTCAGAATGAAGGAATTAGTAGAAACATAAGCATTTAAGAATTTCCATTTATGCTAATTGTGAAGAAAACATAAATAACAACAGGAGTTGAACACAGAGTGTATTTAAACAAGTTCTGGGCTATTCTTTTTCCCTGTTGTTAAGATTATGAAACATATATGAGATTTGCAAACACAGAAAACACAAAACATAGCTAGGATAACTTATTGAGCCAAAGAACGACACATGAATTTTGTAGCAGAGTCCAGAATCATCACATCCACATTCAGAAGGTCCAGCAGCAATGCATTTCAACACCCTTTGTATTAACAAATATCTGAGTTATAGCGTAGTTCAAATAGGAGAATCACCAACCCAGAATACATTCTTTGGGGGGGTATTTATACAAAAAGAGAGTTTACAAAATATCTTGAGGATAAGATAAGGAGCAATAACTTCCTTCAGCTACTTTGTCAGAGAAATAAATGCAGAAATAAAGGTATGAGTTATTGTGGTTGTACTCGCTGCTTTAACTGACAATATATTTTAGACTTTTCACTCAGGAATTCAGCTGGTAGTTATGTCCTTCATTTGCTTTCCTGCGTTGTTGTCCTTATTTGTTCACCTGCTCTTGATTCATCTTTAATGTGTCCTGATCCTCGCTTGAGCTCCTTCCTTCATACTTGCCACGTGTCTTGCTCTTTGACCAGGTGTACATAGGCAAAAAGATGCAATTTACTTAGGCAAAACTTCCAGCATACTTTGCCACCACTGTTCTCTAGGAAAATGATGTCTTTGTATCTTTACCAGTATTTCATCAGCCTCAGTATACCTGTAAAAGTTATGCTTAACTTCAAAAAGATGATTTATTTCATGTTCTATAAAAACAAATTCTCCAACTTGTCATACAAGCTTTGTCCGGAAGGAGGTCCTGTGTCTTCTGAGCTGTTGGATGATGCAGTGATCTGATTTGTTACATACATGTTCACCCAATGAGCATACTACTGATGTGATAATAGTTTTTGATTGCTTGTTACTAAACTGGGTAAACCCTTCTGCTGCAAGTTTGTGAATTTCTCTGTGAAGGCATTAAGATCCATCTGCATCTCTTGACACTTTCTTTCCAGAGTCTGTATAAGACTTCTCATTGTTAGCATCTTCTTTATTGTCAAAATGGTGCCTGTCCTGTCAGTGATCTCTAAAGCTGCTAATTGTTCCTTAGTATTGGTGTTCAAAAAATGGATGAGCGTATTGGCCTGCTCAGGCATATTTCCTAATGATGCCCAGGCCCTTTGCATTTGCTCTTGTGCCCTTTCTATTAATTCAATTTGTTCATACATTGTCTGAATTGATCACCATTGGTCAGTAATGGATTGGCCAATCTTGGTCCACAAAATCATTTTAATATCTACCAAAGGTTTATCCAAGGTGAGATCCTTTTCCATTGATTTCACCTTGTTCTCCAGGGCCTTCACCTCTTTGGTCTTCTCTGCCACTGTTATTTTTGATTTGTCATAGCTCACTTCTAGCTTGGCTAGTCTTTCTTTTATCTCTTTGAGCTCTGACATTTGAGCTTCTAGCTCTTTCACTGCCTTCATCATTTCTTCCATCCTCATGCTGGTCTCAGGCTCTGTTGTTGTTGCTGTTATAGCATCTGTAGTTGTTGTACCTGTTGTTGATGCTAGCTCAGTGGGAGGGATTGTTGTTGTGTCTGTGGGGGGAGCAGAGACAATTGTTGGAGATGTTTCGGGTGGCTGGGAGGTAGACTCTCCCTGCTTAGTTTGCAATGCTTTCTCCAATTCTTGCTCTATCTGCATTAGCCTTTGGTTCATTCTCATCAATAAATCCATGACATCCTCTTCTGCTTTTTCTTGTGCTAGTTCTGTTGTTTGGGGATGCATGGTGATAGGCAGCTTCAATTTCTTTCTAAGGGCAGCAATATCTTCCTCCTTCTTTTTGATCAATGCTTTGATGCCCTTGGCATCCTTGGGATCATGTCCCAACTCAACAATTATTTCTTCCAGAGTCTTTATTCAGTTGTCTTTGGCTAGAGAAGAGATCTTCTCCAAATCCAATTGAGCAGATGTATTACTCAATGACTATTTTAATTGGTGGGCCAGCACTGCCTTGTCTACCAGTGTAGCATAGACCATTTCACCCATTTGTTTGTGCAATTCTATTTGGTCCATTGGGTGTATGTCTTTGGCAAGGACCTCTAGGTTGGTCCTTATGTAATCAGCTGCAGACTATGGCTGTTGAACCTTCGGCTTGAAATGACTTAAAATCGTTTTCTCCTCCTTGATGTCATAGGATTCCATTAGTCTATGTTGTTTGGAGGGTGTCATCTTAAGAAACTGATCATATAACTGAATTCTTAGTGACTCATTTTGAGCCTTAATGTCCATGAATGACTGTTTGATGTCTGATGGTTTCTTGGCTTGTGACCTTGAGGAGGAGACTTCCATTCCATGCTACCTCTCCCTTTCTTGTTTGTGAGAGCTAGCAGAAGTCTGTTGGTTGGTGGCCCTCTCTCCTCTTGTGCTTTCAGTGATGTCTTCCACAGTGTCCTCTTCAGGAGGATCTACCCTTTGCCTCTTGGCCTCTTGCTGCCCTGTTGACCCACTTGCAGGTGTGGTCTATTCTCGGTCCCTTTTCTTACTTCTCTCCTCAGGAAGAGGAGTCTACAGTGCTGGTACCTCTGGTGTGTGTGTCTGTAGTGAAGGGGCTTGTCCTTGACTGTGTTCCTTTGAGGTAGTAGGTTGTTCTTCCATTGTTCCCTGTTCTGCAACTACCAACTCAATGCCCTTTGCTGTCCATGTTGTTGGTGTAGTCCTTTCCTCGGCAACCTGTTGTGCAGTTGTGGCAGTTGATGAGCTTTCCTTAGTTTGCTGTTGCTTTTTGAAAGACACCTGCCCAAAAGAATCCAAGTTAAGAGTTTTTTTTAAAATCTTTCATGGTTTGTTCCATTTTTTCTTCCTCAACTAACTCTTCAACTAGTGTGCCCTCCAACCACTCATCTTGGTTGGCATACTTTTCTATGTCAGGGATGTTGCAGTGTTCATAGGGTACCAGCCTATATTTTACCCTTCTTGCATTGATAAAACCATATGGGTCATAGGGTACCCACCAAAATCTTCTCTTGAGTCTGAATGTTTGACCCAATATTTCATCAGCATCCTTCCATCCCTCTTTCTTGTTCATAACAAAGGGGCCTAACTGGTCTCTGAGTTTCAATCGGGCCTTTTTCTTTGTGCTATGGAAGTGACTCAGATCTGAATAGATGAATTGCCTGAAATATTCTAGGCAAACAGTCTCATTGGCACATATCTGGGCAGCCTGTAAGGGCATAGCTCACAGCCATATATCCTCAAAATAGTGTGATTCTGGTAGAAGTACCAGTCACCTATTTTATAGTTTTTAGAGAGCTGCAATATCTTTTGCATATCATGTGTCTGTCTAGGAGGAGGAGTTCTCATCAGGAGAGAAGAGACTGGGTATACAAATAAATCAATAAACTCACAATAAGAGTAGGGAGAAGTGCGGACATCATGAAAGATTGGGGTCCAAAAAATCACAGACCTCCTTCCCCCTTTATTGTCCAATTTTCTAATGGGGAATTGGAAGATATTTGGCTGGTAATATAAAAATAGATGATAGATATAGGAAGAATATTTGAAGATTCCTTCCCTATCTAGCCTCAACAATTGGTCATGCATCTTGTTGGCAATAAACTTGGCATAGTTGTATTTGATAGCAGGGGGCTACCCTGGGGTAAAGATAGACATCATAACCAGTATGGTTTCATCAATATGCTCACTTTTCTTGAACCAAAAAAGAAAAGACATCATATCAACCACTAATCTACCCATTTCAATGAAACAGACATTATGAAAAGGAGGTGGCTCCTTAGGCTGGCTATCTGCTCTCATGAACACTTTGGCAATTCTGGTTATCTCTAAGCTGGAGACTTTGGGACCTTCATCCAGCAAGTACTTCATGGTAAGAGGAAACTGGAGGTGGGTTGGTTTGAATTTCAGCATCTGATTTATAGAGTCAAGAGTGATATAAAAAAGAGTAGTCCCAGATGGACTCTTAACTACTCTGTTTGTTGGCTCATAGTTCTCACAACAGAGGTGAAAGATCTCAGGGAATATATTCACAGAGGGGAGGTAGTATCTGGGTAGATTTGATTCCCAAATGCCACATACATCATCTTGATTTAAGTATGAGCTCCTACAAGGTCTTGGATTAGATAATCTCTATCAGCCAAGGGCAAATGTTCCAACTCTTTGTGGGGTGCATTGAGGGGAGTGATGTTTAAGGCCACTGGACCTTCCATGGCTAAGCTCTATTGCTTTTAAAATTGAAACTTTTGACTCTGTGCAGGCAAAAATGGGCAGGACGATGGCTCTGTGGATTTCTCCGGGATTTTCACCGTTGGAACTGGTTTGTTGGCTTCATTTTAGCTCTATGGATTGATGTCAGCTGGAGAAACAGGAGCTATGGGATTTTTGGCACAATGTGCTACAATTGTGGGCAAAGACAACTTTGGGGGTTTCTTGGAGAGTTTATAGGGCCGAACGAGCTCAATTTTAGCTCACTGTGTGGATTTATGGTGAATTTGGCAGCTCAAAGGCCTATGGGGGATTTTGAGCAGCAGCACAATGTTCTTCTTTTCAAATTTATAGGTTCTATGGCCAATTTTACAGAGAAAAACAGGGTCGGGGGAAAATTGCCGTAAATCCCTATTTTCTCAGTGGGATGGCCAATTTGTAGCTGACCAGGTGGGCCGAGGGGCCGAGCTGTGTTATAAACTTGCTGGTTGGCAAACTTGAAAGGTCGAAAATAGTGTTTTGCACATAATTTTGCATGCACAGGTCGCTTCGAAAAAACTAAGGTAAGTGGTAAAAACAAACTTTTTCACCCTTTTTACCCAAAAAATTTGACTTTGGCGGGTTAGGGGCACTTTTTTCGGTTGACGTCAACATGACGTCATTTTTTCATGTAGTGGGGTACAGAAGCTGACATGGCAGGTGACGTCGCATATGACGCAGTAGGTGACATGGTGGGTGACGTCATCAGGTGACGTGGGCATGACGTCAGCAGGTAGGTAGGCGGGTGGTAAGTGGTATTATCGCATCGCTTTTGGGGGAAAGTGGTTTCGAGGGAGGGGGTTCCGAACACACCGGGCGTTTGACACGCATCCTCGGTATGGCAGAAATACCGCCCATCCCCTCGACGCTATCGTTCGGCAAGTTGGGGCTTTTGAAATCACCAATTACCATCGGATCTGGGAGCGTCGATTGGACGGTTGGCGGGTGATGAAGGTGGCGGTTAGTTAGCAGCAGGGGACCCGCTTTAATTTTGCGGATTGTAATGTTTTATGGTGTATTTTCGGACTTTGGAAAAGTGGGTTTTTTGGGAAAAATGTAGGTTTTTGGCTATTTATTTAGCTAGAGGCCAAATAAGTCCTGATGGGCATGTGGAGGGTTATTATTGGCCCCTGGTGGACCAATAACTCCCTAACAAAATGTTAAAATATGGCTAAAGTTAGCCAGGGGTCAGGATATTAGATTTTTTAGGGATTTTTGTGTTTTTATCCATAGTAAGGGAGGGGAATGTACATAGGAGTTATATAATAAGGTTAGTAGGTTAATATGATTATGTGGGATGGGTTTGTAGGGTTTAGACTAAGTTTTATAGAGTGGCAACTTAGGCAAGGGGGGGAATGAAAGGATGCCAAGTGGTGAAGTTTAGGAAACTTTGGTAAGATGGAATAAAGACTTTTTACACAAGAAATGTGGCTTGTTTTTCCTAGGTAAAACATCTTTTCACTTATTTTTGCCATGGGATGAAGTGGACTAAAGGTAATGAGCAGATATCATTGCCCTTTGGGGGGAATGTTAGTAAGTGTTTCTTGGGAAAATGGGGAGGGGAATTAGTCATGCTACATTTGTTTTGTAGCCACCTTGCCATGGTACCTAATGATTTTATGAGATGGCAACTTGTTCCAAAGGAGCAAATTGCTCACAAACCATGCTTCTATACCATCAAAACTACCTACCCAACCTAGTATACCTAACATTTTCTCTTCATTTTCATTGGGTGCACTTGAACTAGCAAACCTTGATTCTTCTCTTTTGTTTTAGCTACCCTCCTATCTAAATCTACCCTTATTTCTTCTAGGGTTCAGATTAAGCTGTTGAGACCCTTTGCTTCTCTGCCTAACTACTTGTCTACCAAGATTAAACTGTTTGTGCAGACCTTTATTCTCTA
>APFE031579293.1:161634-177860 GCA_000404065.3 Pinus taeda | reverse complement strand
CCGCGCTGATCCTGTTTAAGCGAATTTGTTCTAACAGCCAACCTTCCAGATGACTCCAGACTTGGCTGTTAGCATTGTTGAGGTCGCCATCCTTTCTCTGGCATGTTTTTTCGACTGATCATCCACTTATCTTGGGGGAAAGCTCATCCTTTACTTATTCATGGAGACTCCTTCTCCTTTATAAGCCTCCTCCATTGCCCATGAGCAGCTAGTTTGGAACATATAGACTTTGATTGAGGAATTCTTAGTGCATTAGTGCTGCTCTTTGTAGGCATTTTGGTGTGTTGTGTGAGGATTGCTTTGAGCTTGAGGAAGGTCATGAGCTTGTTGCCTTGTATGTGAGAGAGAGACCTCTTTGACTTGGGAGATTTGCTTCAAAGGTGAATGCTTGGAAGACATGCTGGCTGGACCCTCTAGAGAAGGACTCAGCGTCAGGACTCCGGTTGTACCTTACTCCATTTTCTGATTAATAAAGATAGATGACTACTCTTATGGTTCCATTTCCATTTGCCCTATGAATGATTAATGTAAATTGTATCCTTCCTTACTGATATATAGTTGTTTTTAGTAGATTTTACGCTTGTGTTTGCTCTCTCTTTGCTTGTGCAGGTGTCCGTCCGCGAGGATAGTGGAGGACTGTGATCGGCTGGAGCGAAGGAGCGAGAGGATCATCTCTTTGACAAACGTAGCGTTGGAATCCAAGTAGGTTTCTTTTACCCACTTGTTAATTACAACTAGGAACCTGCAGTGTAGCATTGTTTGATTGTTGCTAGACCCCCTTTGGGCTAGTAGGGATCGCCTCTATCCGTAGAGGGAATTTACCTCTCCAACAACATCCCTTGTAGACAAGCCAATGATTCAGTGATCATGCAATTCTTAGAAACCAACATCCTGTCCAGATTTGGCTGTCCTGAAAAGATTATAACTGACAATGTTGCTACTTTCAAATCCAAGAGAATGATCAATTTCTGTCACAAGTACCATATTACCTTAGGCCACTCCATAGCCTATTACCCTCAAGGTAACGGTCTAACTGAGTCATCCAATAAAAGCCTGATCAATATCATTAAGAAAGTATTGGAAGGAAACAAGAAAAACTGGAATAAGAAGCATATCAATGCACTATGGGCAGACAAATTGACTACAAAGAGATCAATTGGAACAAGCCCCTATGAATTGGTTTATGGCATGGAGCCTATTTTTCCTTCATCTTTGGGAGCCCCTGTGATGATGTTGCTACAAGAAGTGCAGGCAGAATCCAATGACATTTAGAGAAGAATAATTCAGACTATTCATTTACAGCAGACCAGAGAAGAGGTATATCAGAGATCTCAGGTGCTACAAGAAAAGCTCAAGAAGATATTTGATAAGAGGACTAAGGCAGAGGATTTCTATATTGGAGACAAGGTTTTGAAATTGGATTCTAGGAGAGAAGATAAACGAAAAAATGGGAAGTTTGACTTCCTATGGAGGGGACCTTTTATCATCCAGGTTGTGCAAGGAAACAATACTTATTTTTTAAAGAACTTGGATGGTACAGAAACAGGAGAAGGGCCAGTTAATGGCTGGATGCTCAAGCACTATTTTGATCCGACTGTCTAAGGTATTTTTGTCTTAACCTGTACATACTTTATATTTGATAATGTCTAGGCTTGGATTGGACAACAAATTGTTGAAGTTAAAGCCCGAAGTGAAGGCCCTAAGCTTTACAACTACAACTGTCATAAGTATAATAAAGCAACCAGCAGAAGGGAATTTCACAGCGCAATCAAGAGTGATGGAGAAGGAAATCTGACCTGTTGTTCTTGACTTTCCACTAGGGAAATCCATCCCCAAGTGGAGCCAGTTTTATGCTCCTATACCAATAGGTGTCATTTTTCATGATTGACATTAATGAGCTCTAATATGTTCATACCTTTGGATGGTTGCAAAGGTTTTCCATATTCCCAAAAGATAAAAAAAGTTAAAAAATGTAAAGAGGGTATGCCCTAAAAGAAAAATCAAAGGGCAAGAAGAATGAAATGATCAAGAAAATGAAAGAAATGAACCCCAAGCAAAGGACCAGGAAAGTGTGCAAGTCCAAGATGCCACTACTATTCTATTTTTGCAAAATCTGATGTTGTGCAAGTGTTGATTCATGCCACCATTGATGAATGGCCAAACAGCTTAATATTGGCCAGTTCATGTTTGAATTTACTTATTTAGAGGTAGAGAACAAAGTCTGTCCAAACTGTTCAAACTTGGCAGACAAGTAGACAGGTAGAGAAGCAAAGGAGCTCAACTGTTAAAACTGATCCCTTGGATGTTATAAGGGTAGATTTAGATAGGCTTGGCATATAAAGAAAAAAAAATAAGATTGTTGAGGGTCTGCTAGTCTAGGTGCACCCATAGAAAAAGAAGAAAAAATGTTAGGTACAATAGGCTGGGTAGGCAGTTTTGGTGTTGCAGAAGCATGCTTATGATTAATTTTGTTTCTAAAATATGTTCATCTTATTGTCATGATAAGTACCATGGCAGCTGTTTGGTTACAAATCAAGTGAGGCATGACTAACTTCCCTTCACACTTCTCCCAAAATCACTTACTAATCTCCCCCCAAAGGTATTGAGATCTGCTCAATACTCCTAAATCACTCCATTTCATGAAAAAGCCTAAGTAAAACCGCATTCTTACTTTAGGCAAAGAAGCCAGATATCTTGTGTAAAAACCCTCTTTCATCCCCTTAGCCTAATGTTTTAAACATTCTAAACTTAGCACTTTCTTCTTCAAAAATCCATGTTAACCATTAACCTTTATTATATTAGCTCCCGAATAAATCATACCCTTCCCTGTACTAATGTAAATACATAATATAATCCCCAAATATTAAATATCCTACCCTGGTTTATTATAAACCATATGTTACCAAACAATGGGGATTACAAGTTTATTCGAAACTTTGTAATAGCCCTTCATGCGCAACCATGGGATTAATTAACCTTCGGTTAATTAATAACCGAACCTGCAACCTCACAAACCAATGATAAATAACCCCGATGCGACATAAAACTTTAAATATATCGTATGGGCCCCACGCCCTAATCCTCCATCGCATCCGAAGAGCGATAACCATTCGATCGGCGCCCTCCCATCGGATGGCTCCAGTTTATATCGCTAGCCACCATCCACCAAAGTTTACCACCCGGGGAGCCAGCGGTATTACCGCCGTACCAGGGACACACGGCATCCTCCCACCGTGCTCGCTGCCCCTCTGCCCCAAACCACTCTGGCCCATAAGCGGTGCGGGAGGAAATCGCTTACCACCCTCCCGCTGACCCCGCCCGCCAACGTCATCACCACGTCGCCTCCACTACGCGAAAAAATGTCCTGTCATGATGACATCATCCGACCAAAAAAGCGCCAAAACCCCGCGAAAGCCAAAGTTAGTTAAAAAGGCGTGAAAATGTCATTCTCACTTATTTTCATTTGTTTTTTCCATGAACTGTTTGCATGTGAACTACGTCCAACTGATTTCTCGAAGTATACAAGTCTGCCACCCGGCCAAACAAGCTCCAGTGTTGTGCCCTGCATCACATCCTGCAACTGGTACTTACATTGTTCGCTTCTAAAAACAGGTATTTACCCTGTTTCCTCCCGAACCCTGTAAATTTTGGTTTACCTCTGTAAATTGTACCCATAGAGCCAAAATTCAAGTAAAATTCAGTCTGTAGCTCTCAAAAAAACACACCCAGGACTGCTGTTTCTCCCATTTTCTCCCCTGAAGCCCGAAATCCCTATTTAACAATACAAAAACCAAAAATGGAAGCTCTGGTGGCCCTGAACATTGCTCCCCTCAATGCGCCACATAAAGACCTGGAGTGGTTACCTTTCGCTGACAGAGATTTTCAAATCCAAGACTTAACTGGTGACAAAAACCATCTCCAGGCATTTTTTGAAATTAGGAACAGTCACCAAAGTAACTCTGATCTCTATGGAATATGGGAATCCAACTTGCCCATGTACTACCTCCCCTCAGTCAATGTTTTCCCTGATATTATCCACCTATGCTGTGCCAATTATGAACCTGCCCAAAGAGCAGTTAAGACTCCATATGGAACTGTCCTCTTTTATATAACTCCTGAGTCCATCAATGAGATGCTACACTTCACACCCACTCAGCCTCTGGCTCCTCTTTCTATGGGATTCTTGCTTGAGCAGGGCCCTAAACTGCCCAATTCAGAGATAACCCATATTGCTCAAACGTTTATGAGACCAGACTGCCAGCACCGAGGCCCACCTCCATATGTGCATGTCTGGTTCAATAAAGCTGTAAGATTCATTATTGATATAATATCCTATGTCCTCGGATTTAAGACAAGTGAATTTGTTAATGAGACCACCTTAGTTTTGTTGTCCATGTTTGTTCCAGGACAACCCCCTGCTGTCAAATATGACTATGCTACTTTCATTGCCAACAAGATCCATGACCAATTCATGAGTCTAGACAGAGAAGGTGTCTTCAATATATCATCTATTTCTGTATTATCAACCAGACAGTTTTCAATTTCTCATCAGAAAATTGGATTCTAAAGGAGAGCAGAGGTCTGTGATCTTTTGGACCTCAGCCTTCCACCATGTCTGTAACTCCCCTTATACCTACTGTGAATTCATTGACTTGTTTATACATCTGGTCTCCTCTCTACTGATGAGAAATCCTCCTCCTAGACTCTCTGGTGATTTGCAGAAGATTTTACAGCTCTCCAAAAACTACAGAATAGGTGACTGGTACTTCTACCAGAATCACACCGAGATCAGAATATATGGCTGTGAGTTGTGCCCTTATAAACTGCCCAAATATGTGCCTATGAGACTGTTTGCACTGGAGTATTTCAGGCAAATTATCAATGCAGATTTAACTCACTTTTGCAGTGCAAAGAAAAAGGCCCAGCTAAGAATAAGAAACCAGTTAGGCCCTTTTATCATTAACAAGAGGGAAGCATGGGAAGATGTTGATAGGATATTGGGGGAATAACTTGAACTGAAGAAAGGTTTCTGGTGGGTACCATATGACCCCAATGGCTTTATAAGTGACAGAATAGTAAAAAATAGGCTATCGGCCTATAAACATTCTAGGCTCCCTAAAATAGAGCAATTTGCTAATCAGGATGAGTGGGTAGAGGGCACATTAATAGAAGAACTTACTCAGCAAGAATTGATGGAACAAGCTATGAAAGATCTTGAAAAGACCCTTGACCTGGACTCTTTTGGACAGGTATTTTTCAAGCTTCCTCAGCAAACCAGAGTGGGTACATCTTCTGCTGGAACTTCACAGCAACCTGTACAGGAAACCAGTGCACCAGATACAGGGTCTTCAAAGGGCAAGGAAGTAGCAAGCACAGAGCAGCAAATAATGATTGATCAGCAGGGGCAAATTCCTTCGGTCCAGACCAAAGCACCAGAGATACCAGCATTACAGACTCCTCTAAATGAGGAAAAGGGCAAGAAAAGAGACAGGGAAGAAGGCACACCTATGAGTGGACCAGCAGAGCAACCAGGGGAAAAAATGCAAAGACTTAATCCTCTATTTGAAGAGGAAATCATTAAAGAAACAATAGAAAGTCTAAGAGGTGAGAGGGCAACCAGCCCACAGACATCCCCAGTGATAGAAACATCCACCAGCTTTCGCAGGCAAGACATAGAAAGGCAACATAGTGTGGAAGTTTCATCCACTAGGCCGGAAAGCAAGCAAGGTTCTGATATCAAAAGAACATTCACAGAGATAAAGCCCCAGAATGACCCACTGAGGCTGCAACTTTATGACCAATTTTTCAAGATGACCCCCACCAACCAGCAAAGTTTAATGTCTGCATATGATATTAAAGAAGGTAAAATGATATTGAGCCACTTTAAGCCTAAAGTGCAATAGCCACAGTTAGCAGCTAACTACATCAGGACAAATCTAGAGGTCCTTGCCAAAGATATTCATCCAATGGACCAGATTGAGTTGCACAAGCAAACTGGAGAGATGGTCTACTCCACATTGGTCGATAAGGCAATGTTGGCTCATAAATTGCAAAATTCATTAAATAACACCTCTGCTCAACTAGATTTGGAGAAGGCATCTTCTTTAGCCAAGGACAACAGGATAAAATCCTTGGAGGATATTATCATTGAGCTGGGACATGATCCCAAGGATGCCAAAGGAATAAAAGAATTGATGAAGAAAAAGGAAGAGGACATTGCTGCCCTCAGGAAACAATTGAAGCTGCCTACTACTATGCATCCACAAACTACAGAGGTTATACAGCAGAAGTCAGAGGAGGACATGATGGACCTGCTTATGAGAATGAATGATAGATTAAGTGAGATGGAGAAGGAATTGGAGAAAGCATTACAAGAAAAGCAAGGAGAGTCAACCTCCCAGCCACCTGAAGTAGCTCCAATAGTCACAACTGCCCCTCCTAGAGTTATAATAGCAGTGCCTCCCATTGTCCCTACATCAACAGCAGAAATCACCACAGGTACATCAGCAATAGTAGCAGGCAACAACAATACCATGACCACAGAGGAGTTAATAAAGGCCATGGAGGAATTAAAACTCCAAGTATCATAATTGAAAGAAGCTAAAGAGAAATTGGCAAAATTAGAAGTGAGTTATGACAAATCCAAGATGACTGTGGCAGAAAAGACAAGAGAGGTTAAAGCATTAGAGAACAAGGTGAAAGCATTGGAAAAGGACCTCTCTTTAGATAAGCCTCTGGGATAAATTAAAGGCATTTTGTGGGCTAACATCAATCAATCCATTAGTAATGTGTGGAGATCTATTCAGGTTATATATGAGCAGATTGACTTGATAGCAGTAGCCCAAGTGGAAATTCAAAAGGCCAGAACTTTATTGGGACACATGCCTGAACAAGCTAACAGGCTAATACATTTTTTTAACACCAAGACCAGTGAAGAATTAGCAGCACTGGACATCAGAGACAGGACAGGCACCATTCTAACAGTCAAAAGAGTTCCGACCATGAAAACCCTGCTGCAAAATTTGGGGAGGAGGTGCCAGGACATGCAAGTGGAGATAGATTTGTTTATAGAAAGATTTGCAGTTTTGCATGAAAGGGTCTTTCCAAGTCTGTTGGGGAGTAATGAACTCCTGCTGAGACAAGTTGAGTACATGCACAAGTTGAATAAACATGTTGCTGATCAAGTAAATGCATCATCAAGTACTTCACGATAGAAGGCCCTTCCATCTGGTCAAACCCTCTACAACAACTTGGAAAATCTATTTTATATTGAACATGAAGTAAAACATCTTTTTACAGTTCAGCCCAATTTCTTCAGGTACACAGACGCTGATGAGAATTTAAGAAAGCTACAAAGACATAAGTTACCAGAAGAGCAGTGGTCGCAAAACATGTTGGAAATTCTATAGACATATTTCTGGTATAGGAATGGATGAGAGGCATGCGGGGCAACAATGTATCAAATCAGAATTCAATACACCTGAGAAAGCCAGGGCAGCGGCGCGGAGTATCAGTGGAAAACAGCTACTAGCCGACTCACCGAGCCTACAGTCAGCATATCTCACCAACTGAGCAGCCAGCACAACATCATTTACTTCTTCATTTATTTCTCCCTGTTTTCAAGATCATTTATTTCTCCTTTTAAGTAGGTAGAATGAGTTATTGCTAGATATTATCTCTTTGAGATATTTTGTAACATTTTTGTATAAATACCTCCCCAAGCGAAGTATTCGAGGTTGGTGATACATTTCTGAGACTGCGTTGTAACTCTGAGAATTTTCTGAATACAAAAGCTGTTGGAATCCGTTGTTGCTAGACTTTCTGGATGTGGAATTGATAGCAGAGGACTTGTTATAGAATTATTGAATCAAAATATGGATCAATGAGTACCCTTATATCTCTTGTTTTATAGTTTTCTTTTTTATTATGTCATCTATGTTTCATGATCTGAATAACAAAGAAAAAGATTAACTCAGAATTTGCTTAACTGCACTCTGCTTTCAGTCTTTGTTATTCTCTATGTTTTCTTCAGAATTAGCATAAATAGTGAATTCTTAACTGCTCCTGTTTCCCCTAATTCTATCACATTGATTACATGCTAAGAAATTCTTAATTGCTTCTTGGTCATAATCATTCACTTTCCCTCTGTCTATATGATGAAGGATTCTTAACTGCCCTTCACCCATTAGACTCCACTCCATCTGATTCCAGCCTTTTAAATTGTTTCATATTTTGACTACCTTGCTCTGTGGTGCCATCCTCTGTTAAAGAAACCATATCCAACAATTCATCCTCATGGACTCCATTAGCCCAATGGACTGAATTCTTCAGGTTTACACCTCTGTTTTACGAAATCTCACCATCTAAAACTCAAAACAAAACCCTTGCACTTCATAACTAGCCTAATATACCTCAAAACAAAGCTAAATTATAAAGAGAGAGCCCTCTCTAGATACAGATTGGCTAGAATCTGTGTCTAAAGGATTGTTATGTGGTTACCTCGGCCGTATTCCCTTTTCTTACAAATTTTGGGGAACAACCTGAGTGATAACATCACCCTTATCTTCTTTTCTCCAAGGTAACCCTAAAGGGAGAGTGGTGATTCTTCTTATAACTTTAGGGGTGCTTTCTACTGATAGGCCTTTCACCACAGTAGTGGCATGGGTCCCAATGAGGGGTATGAGCGAGAGAGAAAAGTCTCTGGCTACCTCATCATCGTATGTTCTCATTCTTTCAAAGAAGCCCATCCAATTGTGCCTTGTGAAAATTTCTACTATAGGAGGGTGCTGATGAATTCTTACTGTGTTTGTGGGTTCTCTCTTGTTAAAAACCCCTGTAATCTTTCCTTGGTAATTGTGGAGGCCTGTAAGGATATAATTCAAGAATCTAGTGGGTTAGATATATTTAAATGATGACTCTGCAATATTATTCTCCTAGACTGAAACTTCCTTTAACCAAATGGAGAATTTTTTCCTTTTTTTAAACTGGAAAATATGGGAAGGTAAAGCTCCTACCTCACTGGTTACTATCTAATGAGGACAACCTTT
This sequence comes from Pinus taeda, assembly GCA_000404065.3. Lineage (NCBI taxonomy): Eukaryota > Viridiplantae > Streptophyta > Pinopsida > Pinales > Pinaceae > Pinus > Pinus taeda. The sequence goes on along the minus strand of APFE031579293.1, from coordinate 168,813 downwards.
GATCTCTCCTCCCTTAATGCCCACTGATAATCCTATAGATGATTTGTCTGTATCCTGTAGGTCTTCCTGTAGGATCTTGTAGGTTTTCCTGTAGGATCCTGTAGGTGCCTCTGCATTGCAAAATGCTCACTGTCTCCTATAGGTGCCGCTTCAAGAAGGCCGAGGCAATCCTCTTTTCAATGAATTCTTGAGATTGTTAATGATATTTTAGTGTGGGAATCAGTGTTTTATTTCCTTATATGGATGATTGTGTGGGATGGTGTGATGTTTGTCTAAGTACGAACACCTCCTTTTAGACCGTTGGTCCCACTGTCAGTCCATCATTTCCCTCACCTCATAATCATCTCCCACTTCATTCCTCCGTAACTTAACTGTTTTTGGCATTATCTCCTTTTTCTTCTGATTTGATCGATGCCATGTGTGGAGTGGTCTAACTGTTTTCTCCTCGTCGACTAGCCGAAGGTGGCCAAGTTAACTGGCCACCTTTGCTTATAAAACCAACTCTTACATAATCCTACAGTTTTTATCATATCGTGCTAACGAGAGAGCATGAGTAAGATGAAATACTTGTGAGTAAGATGCTTTGATGATGATGCTTGTTAGAGAATGATGTCCCTGTGTTGTGTATTTGCTGCATATTTTTTTATTGGCCTCTTTTGATGCTTGTTTCCTTTGATGTGGAGGTACTGGAGAGTGATGCTGATGATCCTGTTGTTGCTGTTGAGCTCTGGAGGAGCTTCCTTGACCTTGGAATCTCCATGCTGAAGTTCACTGCAACCCTGTGAAATTTCCTTTGTGGGATAGGCTTCTACAGGATTTCCTACAGGAAACCTACAGGATGTCCTGTAGCTGCCTCTCCCCTAAACTTTCATTCTTTTTTTTTTACTTATAGAGCATGAGGATTGTTTACATGGGTAGAAAAGGGGTCTAGTGATTGGTAGGTGAGAGGTATAGCCTTCAGGTATTGTCCCCTTGTCCTTTGTTCTCACTCTCTTCTATTTGTCTTTTTTCTTCTTTGAAAATTGTAAAATTTTTTAATTGACTTATTGGATGGATGCAGGAGTAACATGGTGATGAGAGGCATAGTGAAGAGGTGGTGGAGTAAACATTTTATTTTTTGACATAGGATAGTCATCCCCTTGCTATAGGGTCACTTTCCTTGGGATTCTCAAGCCACTGTAATTCCTATAGGAAAATCCTGTAGGTTTTCAGGGAATCCTATAGGATTACAGGGAATCTTGTAGAAAACATAGAGCTTGTGTAAATTGAGTTGGAGGAGTTCATAAATAGAGGGATTGATGGAATAATGAAGAATATGGGATGGAGGAATGAAAATATGGATTGTGTAGGTCCTTATGTTCCTCTCAAGTTGCTCTGATCCTCCTCCTACTAACCTACAAACAACATTTTCAAACTTTTTCTTTTCTCTCTTTTAATATTATTATTATTATTATTTTGAAAACATGTAGTCTGCCTCCAAGAGGTTTTCATCCTAGCTGCTTGCCTTGGGTGGCTAAAGAGAGGTTTTCACTCAGAGATCTTTTTATTTTTTCTTTTCTTTTCAACACCATTGGGCCGCCTCAACAGGTTTTCAACCCAACAGTGGGACTCAGGTGCCTCATGGAGGTTTTCACCTGAGTCCCCATTTTTATTTTTATTTATTTATTTATTTATTTTTATTTTTTTTAATTTCTAATTTTTTTATTTTTTTCAAGGTCTTGATGGGGTAGAAGTTGAGACTTTCTCCACTTCCATCACTATCTTGTTGATTCCATTCATGAATTCTTGCTTTGACAAGGGATTCTTGTAGACCTTTAATTTGTACCCATTGATAAGTAAAGGGATAGCCTCTGCATCAATGTTTATTATTTGTACTAAACCATTATCATGACATTTTTCTATGACATAAGGCCCTAACCACCTAGTCCTTAATTTGACTTTAAAATCCTTGTATCTAGAATCATACAAAAAATCCTAATCACCTTCTTGAAACTGTTTTTCCTTTATGTTATTTTCATGCTATATCTTCCTTTGAACTTGAGTCACCTCTGTGTGTAGGAGGGCCTGCATTCTAAATTCATCTAACCCGTTCAGCTGGAGCAATCTTTCTTGTTGTGCCCTAGTGAGATCTAGATCTAGTTGTGCTGCCATTCTTAAGGTGTTGTATTCAAATTCAATTGACAGCAGGGCCTTCTTCCCATAGACCAGCTCATAAGGAGTGAATCTAGTGGTGGTCTTCTAGGTGGTATTGTAGGCCCAAGTGGCCTAAACTAATCTATTTTCCCAATCCTTTCTATTTTTTCTAATCACTTTGCTTAGAATTCCTTCTAGTGCTCTGTTGGTTACCTCCACTTGCCCGTTAGCTTGTGGATGGTAAGGAGTGGATGTTCTCTGCTTGATCTTGTGTTGGATCAACAAATTTTCAATCATGTGAGATGTAAATTGATTGCCTTGATCAATGACTAGTTCTCTAGGGTACCCAAACCTATAAAATACATTTTCCCTTAAGAACTCAACCACTTTCTCTTTTTTTGTTGCTTTGATGGCCTTGGCTTCAACCCACTTTGTTAAATAGTCAGTGCACACAATGATCTACTACTTTTGCCTATATGGAGAGTCAAAGGGTCTAATGAAATCCATGCCCCAATTTTCAAATGGCTCGAAATTCACTTGAGCTTGTAGAGGCATTTCATCCCTTGGGGTAGGTTTCCCCATCCTTTGGCACCGAGCACACTGAATAGTATACCTCCTCACATCCTGGTGAAGAGTGGGCTAGTAATAACCAGCTTGTAGCACCTTGAATGTTGTCCTTTTGGATGCAAAATTACCTCCACAAGGCCCATCATGACAGGTGAGAAGGATGTCAAAGAATTCCTCCTCCCTGACACATCTTCCCAGAATTTGATCTGGGCCATGGGGTGCTCTTCCTCACAATCTTTCTCTTTTCCTTGGAGGAAAAATTTGGTGGAAACTGTGCAGACACCAAGTAAATTTCTATGTCATCAAACCATAGAGAGAGAACTGAAATGTCGAATAAGTGTTCATCTGGTAACTGATCATCAACCATTCCTTCCTCCCTTGCAGGAAAAGTCAATCTGGATAAAAAAAATATGCCACAACATTCTCCCTGCCAGGCTTAATAATAATAGTTAAATCAAATTGTTGTAATAAAAGTTACAATCTAATAATTTGGGCATTTACATTAGGTTTATTCATCAAGTATTTAATTGCAGCATGATGATTATATACAAATGTTTGGTAACGTGTAATGTAATGCCTAGATTTTTTCAATGAATGCACAATACCTAGGAGCTCCTTTTCAGTCACTGTGTAGTTCAACTTGCCTTTTGACAAATTCTTACTGATGAAGTAAATGGCATAAGGTACCTTATCATCTATCTAGCCTAGAGCTGCTCCTATGTCTTTATGAGAGGCATCAACATGTATATGGAAAGGAAGGGCCCAATTTGGGTCTTAGAGAATAGATGCAGTGGTCAACTTGTCCTTTAGGGTGTCCAAGGCCTCTTGACAGCTTTCTGACCATAAAAATTCAGAGTCTTTGGAAAATAACCCAAATAAAGGAGAAGCTAACTTGCCGAAGTCTTTTATAAATCTCCTATGGTATCTAGCTAAACCTAGAAAACTTCTTACATCCCTCTGTTTTTGAGGTGGTGGGACCATTTGGATGATGGCTATCTTATTTGGGTCCACCTGCAGTCCTTTCTGAGATATTGAATGACCTAGAACAGTCCCTGCAGTCATCAAGAACTCACATTTTTTGGGACTAAGGGACAAGTTCATTTCAATGCATTTGTTCAGCACCTTACCCAAGTTGGACAGAGTCTCCTAGAATACACACCCATAGGGTGTAAAATCATCCATATAAATTTTGACTACATCATGGACTAGCTCGACAAAGATAGTCAGGACTTCCCTCTGGAAAGTGGCAGGGGCATTGCATAGGAAAAAAGTAAGGACCCCATAGGCGAAGGTACCTCAAGAATAGTTGAAGGTGGTTTTATCCTGGTCCTCTGGGCTGATCTGGATTTGATTGTATGCACTGAACCCATCTAGGAAAGAGAAAAACGTTTTCCCTGCTACGCCATCTAACACTTGGTCAATGAAAGGTAGAGGGAAATGGTCCTTCTTTGTTGCTTTGTTTAACTTTTTGTAATCGACACAAATCCTCCACTTCCCATTTTTCTTTGGAACCAACACCAAAGGAGAAACCCACTCACTATCCGAGATAGGGTAAATGAATCCTGCATCTAGTAGCTTTTGTAGTTCTCCTTTGACTATATCCTTGAGAGCTGGATTCATTCTCCTTTGGGGTTGTCAGACTAGTTTGCAACCTTCTTTGATATAAATGTGGTGAGTACACACCGAGGGGTGCACTCCCTTCATTTCTTTGTAACTCCAAGCAAAGGCATCCAGATGCACCCTTAGCATGTTGCACAACTCTTCTTCTTGGTGTATAGAAAGTGGGGTTGATTTTCAAATTTCTCTTGGGATCGATTTCTATTTTTTTGACACAAGTAGGGTTTGAATCAGCTAAGCATATATCAGTATGATGGTTTCTCTTGGTTTCCGTTACTACTCCCTCTAAGGACAAGGTGTTGGGAGTTGGATTTTGGAGTATGTGTTCAATCAAATCATCTTCATTCGGCTGTCCTCCTCCCATGGAAATTTCTAGGGTATAGAGTTGGGCAGAGTAGACTTCATATTATTCCTTCTCTTCTAGCCATAAAGGTAAATTATGTTCTAAGAATGGCTGAGAAGGAGGGTACAAGACAAACTTCTTGGATAGATGCCCATTTTTTATAGTCATATTTCTAGCCCTGCAGCTGATGTAGGCGTCGACAGTGGCTAACCAGAGTCTCCCAAGTATGATAAGATAACCACTAAGCTTGGCCTTAGGCTGGAGAACTAGGAATTCTGCAGGGTACTCCGATGAGTTGATGGAGACCATCACATCCTCAACAATCCCCTCAGGGGCGACTGTGGAACGGTCTGCAAGCTACAAGACTATTGTGGTCTTTTTCAATGAACCTTGTAGATTGAGCTTGAGCATGGTGTCCTTAGTTATTACATTAATGGAAGACCCAATATCAATCAAGGTATGCAGGAAAATAGTGCCATTGATGTGCACATCTAATACAGGGCTTCCAGGTTCTAAATACTTTAGGCAAATTACCTGCCCTAGCATTAAGTCGGATAGTTGTCCAATGACATTAATGGTAGGGGTGTCTTTTTTTTGCCTCCCTGGATGTTTGAAACACTTATATTTAATCAGTTTATTGTAAATATGTACATCCTTAATGGCTTGGAGAAGTGGAATTTTGACACATAGATTTTTCAATTCACCCAAAAGTTCATTCTCTTCTGGGGTAGGCTGGACTAGCTGAGTTAATCTTTTAGGAAAGGGTGGTGGATTCACTCTAGGCATACTTTCCTCTCTTTCCTCCTCACTCTCCCTAGGTGAAGATGGAGTTTGGTTGTCTGGGAGTACTCTCCCAGACCTTAGGTTTATTTCTTGAATCTACACAGTAGGATGTCTCTCCACTGTATACTTGTTGTGCATATCTATTGTTCGGGTTCGGATTTGGTTGGGCAGGCATCTGAGGTTTTTTAGGTGGAGCGGGGTGCAAAAGTTGTGGTTGAGTAGGAGGTGAAGTAAATAAAGTAGGAGCATTATTGTATGGGGTCTCCACCCCTAGGGTAGTGCATTCCACTAAGGCTGTGGCAGAGTATATGGCTGAAATGACTGGTTGGTCAATTGGGAATGGTAATGAGGTGCAAAAGAAAAAGGAGAAGGTGTAGACCATGAGGGATGAGCAATGGAGCCCTAAGAGGGAATGGATGTGTTCTGGTTAGGGTTATAATATGCATAGGATGACCCTTGTATGCCCTGTTGGTATGGTTGAGGCCCATGAGGTCTCCTTTGATTTATGTAGCAGAGTTGTTCAGTCACCCCTTCAATTCCATGATACACAGATTTTAGTCCAAGTAGAGAAGGACACTTGTCTGTGGAGTGGTTTTCTTCACAGACCGAGCAGATTTCTATAGACATTCATTCCTAGGGTGTCTCCTTGTGCTTCTAGGGAAGAATATGGCTAATTCTCTCTCTACTTCCTCCTGCTTCCTCTTAATGTGCATAGTTTCCATCTGTAGGGAAAGGGTTTGCAACATTTCACTCTTGAAATATTCCAGCATATTTCCAATTTCACCTTTTATGGATGTGTTGGAAGAGGATGAGCTTGCCATTGGTTGACTACCCCTACCCTTTTTCCTAGATGCCCTAGAATGGTTCTTAAATACATTCTTGATATCTTCATAGGGTAGCTGGTAGATGTCCCCTCCTGCTAGCAGGTTTAGGGTATCCAAAAGATCTTCCCTTACCCCCCGGAGCAGGACTAGCTTCAATGACTCAGGATCAAGTGTGCACCTAGCCCTTTTGTAGCTAAGTTTGGATCTCTCTTCATAATCCTCTAAGGATTCATCATGCCCTAAGATAATCCTAATGTAGGTTTTAACCCTGTACAAAATTACCTGCATACGAATTCTGAAACATGGAAAATAAACAATGCGAGATCATAACACATAAAACACATATACACAGAGATTTTCCCCTGGATCCTAAAACCGGGAATACCAGCTTGATTTTTCATTATATTCCTTTCAATGTTACCATACATATTTATAAATGTCTAAGCATCCAATACCATGGACCGAAAACCATCGCATCCAATACCATGGACTGAAAACTATCGCGTGCAATACCATGGACCGAAAACCATCGTGTCTAAAAAACATGTGTGAAAATCATGCACAAAACCATAGGTGGGTCCGCCCAACCTAACATAGGGTCCAAAACCAAAATTTTCCCGGGCACTGCCCCGGACCCCATAAAGTGGGGTTAGGGTGCCCTTCAAACCCCCTGTTAACTATGTGGAAAGAATATAACACATCCCAACATTCTTCCACTTGTTTTTTTCTTTCCACAGGGGGCCACAAGAGAGCTTAGTCATTTTCCCAGCCCTAAAATGCCCATACTTGAACACAATCTCTGCAACCGAACTGCTTCCTTGCTTGCATGAGTGGCTACCATGTATTCTGCCTCTGTAGTTGATAGTGCCACTATAGATTGTTTCTTACTCATCCAACTGACTACACCTCCAA